>PTEX01000041.1:4156065-4206936 GCA_003342815.1 Eudromia elegans | reverse complement strand
ATGGCTTCTACAGCCACTGGGCATAATTCTGCTTCCAACTTCAGTGAGGGAAAGCAAATACTGAGCTTCCTAGCACTACTAATACTCAAACATAAGTTTAAAGATAAGCATCTGGTTTAATGCTCTGCTAGACCCTTAATAGCTTAACAGTGAGTAAATATATTCCTGCCAAAGCACCAATGATAAAGGAAAGAGCAGGAGYGCTGTGTAACAGGGCACATAGATGTATGCACATTCGATAGATCAATTTCCTGTTATATTCTTTATTTTAAAGGGTAGTGAGGAAAATGGAAAAATGAAATTGAATGCTAATAAAACTGGCCATAGGTAATTCTTTCTTATGCACCAGTATTACGCTACTGAAATAAAACACATAAGCACAAGAACTTTGCAGTATTTCCAGCTCACTTGGAATACAGATTATTACAAATGCCACGTAATGTATTGCATAATTAAAGTTAATTTACCTAATGTAATAGAAAAGAATTTGTTGGAAGATATAGCTCTTTAGCTTAGCACAACTGCTTACATGTTATTAATTTAAATTCTTAAACAACTATCTAATAAAGCACACATCAGAGTTCATGTCAGTTAACATGTAAAATGTGTTAATATTTGATGAAACTAGGGTATGGAAAAATGTCATTCAGGGCTTGAAGTAAATATGTGGCCTCTGCTCTCCCTCTTGATATGAAATACAGAGGRAAAATGAAGAAAAAAGCTGCATTCATCTTGTACGACACCTCGATGTTATTTGAATAGTCTAGGGAATTGAATAAATCATTAGCTGCAGAGAAYTGAAATTATTATTCCTTGTGAGACGACGAAGTTAACTCTTGATCCCAAACTAACTGAACTCAGTGGCCAAGCCACCAATGATCTTCACCAGTGAAAGATTTGGATTTGGTGTATTTAATTTCTGGGCCTATGGAAAACATAACTGCTACCAATGCATCTATATGAAAATAGATCAGTCAGGAAGCTCATTACCAATCCAAGATTAATCCAAAGTTTATATTAAGGAGATTTCAAATATAAAGATATGGAGAATTCTGTTAAACTAATAATAAATAGTAATTCTAATAACAGCAAGACAACTCAAGCATAAGCTAATTAATGAGGCTAACAAGAACCTGCAATTGAAGGGTCTTTCAAGTTTTTTCTGTATGTGCACACACTTCTTTGTATGTAAACTAAATGCAGTATAAAAAAAGTGTATTTCATATGGATAATGCATTTGCTACTAAAGCATAAAGAACACTGAGAAAGAAAAATGATAGTTAACCAGTACATTCTGCAGATTTTATTTTGCATTGTGACTGCCAGGTCTTTGCTGGCTAAATAATTTCCTTCAAATACATCGACAAATACATTTAAGCCCTATATTGTTGGATGAAAATYCTGTTGGCAGGTATATCATTCAATGCAGAGAAGTGTGTTTCATTTTCATTTCAGAAGCAGATATGAGCTTTAAAAAAAAAGTGGTCTTTTGTGCTATACCTACATCCCTTGAGGCCTAGTCATCAGTGCTGTGTGTTACATATCTCGTTAGGCTTAGCATAACTTCCATTTTAGCTCTGCATTTCACCTTAAGGAGTTTATTCTGGTTTTGGTGTTAACAAAACAAGTATTATCAAATTATTCTTTCTAATTCCATTTTGTAAGTAAAGCTGTTTAGTAAAAATTTGGCAACATAAAGAGGTTTATTAAATGAAAAAAAAAAAACAATATATGCATATGGCGTAAGAAGACACTCAATAATAACAGCAATGATTAGTTCTAAAAGCTACAAAGAACTTCTTCCTACACTGCACTATAGTCTTTTCAAACACTAAACAGCTTTTAAATGCTAGATCTATTTGACCTGTCAAAGTACATAAATATGAAATGCTTTCTCTGAAGGGAAAAAAATACAACAGATTATGAAGATTATTATCATTTTCTAGCATTATTTAGAAAACATTTTAGGAAAATGCCTAGTTGCTAATGCAATCATCACCATCATCGCATAAACATACCCATTCTGCTGCTGCCAGTTCCTTTATTTTCGTCGTGAATGCCACTGCAAACCTAGTTAAATGGACAAAAAATGGTTGGGATCATCTGCTTAAAATGATTAAACATAACAGTAGAAAAATACTCCAGAAAAAAAGTCTGTATAAGAACAAAGAGTGGAGGCTGATAAAAGCAATTATAGATGTTAAGAGAGAAAACAAGCATTCTATTTGTTTTACCAGAAAACACTGGTAAAACAAATGATATCTCTTCAGGGTGTAACTGGATTCACTAAGAAGCCTTGTGGGGTTAAGATGAGGATTTATTACAGTAACAGAAAACCAAAATAACAAGACTATCCCCTGCATATCTAGATTAATCCACACAGCTCCAGTAGTGAGTCAGTTTTTCCTGTTCCCACATCCTCGCAAGCCAAAATAGTCGCCTTCTAAGCCAGAAAGCCTGGCAGGAAGGGAGCTTAGGTCTAGATAGTTCCATGCTATAATTATTAGGCAATGTCAGGACCCACTATTTGTAAATTGTGGCAACTAAACTGAATGCAAGTTGAGCACATGTGTAGCACTGGTATGTAAGGCAGTACCACACCGCAGTGACCAAGAATTATGTCAGAGACCTTCTAMAAGCAACAGCAATACTCACAGTCCTCTTTCTTGGGCATCTCTTTACTGAGAGTCTTCAAACACAGAAGACYGATTTCTAAACCTTTTAGATACATGCTGCTACAAGTAAGAGTAACATGCTTAATATCTAAAAGTCATACAAGACTTTTGTAATGGGGTCAGAGCTGATAGACTCCCTGTTCAGAAGGGAGTTTAAGAAAATGCAGAGCTTTCATGTGATTTTTAAGTCATGATGAAATAGAAACATGTGCTTTGAATGTCATCCTTAAATGGAACTTTATGGTTAACTAGAAGCACAAAGGGATGTTTCTCTGAAGATGACAAGTCCATGCAATTTAACTATTTCGATGTTACCTTCATACGAGAGACAATATAGGCTAATTAGCAAAATGRCCTTGTATATATACGAGCAAAATTAGTTCAGCAAAATCTTCCCTTCTATTTCYTTCTATAGAGACTGAATATAAACAYGGGCTATCATATACTACATCTGTGATTCCATGTTCCATTTTCATGGAATTAATATAAAATTTCTATCTAGCCTTTAAGGGGGTTCCTATAATAACCTGGGCCTGTGACATCTATACGGTCAGGGGTGAAACACATTACTGTCATAAGCAGAATAGACCTTGCCCTGGAGATGTTACATTATAATTTGAGGACAGGAAGTCAMAAACATTCATTAGAATTCACATAAACACTGAATTATAATTCCTACTTTTGCTTGGTAAAGTACCTCATATATAGGTATTTGTTTTGTAGTATCTGCTTATACTATTACAAGGCATTCCCCATATATAACTTGACAGCTTTAAGGTTATTAAAACCTTTGAAAATTCCTGTTTTCTCAAGCTGCATATACTCCCCTTCCAGTTTTTGCAATTATACTTTCAATACATCACATTAACAAGCAGAAAAAGCTGTTGTTCTTAAGTCTACAAAATAATGTTCAATGGAAAATATACCCAAGAGGAGTACAACTACYATTTAGAAGAATTTGATTAAAAATGAAACACTCATTATAAAGCCAGACAGTGTTCRATACTTTGCTTTATGGAATTTGGTGGTATATTGTACCAGACAAATAWTCTACAATTTATGGTACTTTCTGCTTGGAACACTGCAATCAATAAAGAAAAAAAAAAATCAATGTTTCTTTTAATAACTATGCAATGAATAATACTTGTAATAATACTGCAGAAGGGATCCATTCAGTATAACTTCTGGAAAACTGAATTAGTTTTCCTGTAGCAGAGAAAATATTACAAGCTGCATAAAGCACAGTAATGCATTTTTAGACACCAGAAGAAATGCAARCTAATAAAATATCTTTCAAGTTCCTAAGCTAATTATCATTAAAACATCATYGAATAAAGCGCAGGTTTTGCATAAGCTATACTAGCTATATTTTTAAAAGATCCTATATTTTAAACACAGAACTAGATCAAAATGGACACACTCCAAGAGAAATAAAGAACTCCACTTTTATAAAACTTTATTTTTCCTACTGTCAAACTTTAACATTCTCATAWTAACTAAAACTCTGTACAAGTCTTCTCCTTCACAGTTGTCTAAAGAATAACTACTAATTATTTGATAACAAAAACAAATAAGTATATAATTATTTTTCTTAAACAAGGTCCTAAGYTGTTTTTCAATGACAAGCCACACATGGGAATCTGCCTTCATGATTTTTCAATGGGCATGATAAACAGTTTGYGAAGATAGCTTTTAATCTACCACATTTTATGCAGCACTACAGACAGAACAGTACATCTACATCAGCATCAAGTCAGCTAACGAGGTAGCACACATAATGATATTAGCAAAGATAAAGTGCCAGGCAGAAGTCTGTTGCAGATTCTGTGCACATACCATCATTGCTAATATGAACCAAAACACCCAAAACCATATTGCCATATCTGAACCACTGTAGTTATGTGTGTTAACTAGATTAATCCCCGTGTACCCATCTGTGCTATGATCCTATCTCTACTCTGCTATGGAAACCTTGGCTTAATGGCAAGTCCTTAGTGACTAACCAAACGWGACTTCATCACGTGCATAAAGGCTGTGATGAAGCTCTCTTCCTCAGTAGAAGGCTCTACTCTGCAAGGTGGTTAAGCTTCACTATAGTCAGCATTCAAGTAAAACCATTGGGTTCAGTAATTACTGACTTTCAAGATGCTTAAACTTTATCACACACATACATTATCTTTAGACTTAGGAATCCCTTTGCTTCAGGGCTGACTCCTGAACTGGAGCCTCACAGCACTGAAGTCATTAGAAGCTGAGGGTGTCCTCTCATGAGGCTGGGTGACCTCCTATAACATCTTATGGTCACCAGAGAAAATCCCTGTTGTATCCCTCCATAAACTTATTTAACACTTATCTTCAACCAGTAAAACAAAAAAGGAAGAATATGGTTTCACACCATTTCAGAGAGTTAAAATATCTCACACAATTTTGGATCAAAAGGAAATTTGGGTTCTGAGGGTGTTGAAATAATGAGAAATGCTCTTAAAACCTTTTCCATTTTTAGACATTATTGCGCCTTCTGATCAGTTCTTGAGCTGTTTGACAGTTACAATGACACATCACTGGCATTCTTCTGGACTTCAAAACACAAGGAAAATACTACTCAATTCACCTAAAAACCTCACAAGGTATGCTTAAGGACTTTTYCCCCAATATCTATTTCCTTGTTTATGCATCTAAAAAAGGGATCACATAAGCAGGAAGAAAGGAACAGGAAGAAAGGACAGGAAGAAAGAACAAATCTGAGTCACTTGCTTTCCCATCCAGCCACATGTCAACATGGCAGATGGCCATGTAAAGCCCCTGAAAAACAGGTTTGATGATATAGCAGCACAAAYGGTAGTTATTTTTAATTGTCATTTCAGCTAAGTCAAATTGCTGGGCACCTTGRTCTGTGGGTTACAGATAGAGCTTAATCTATAAAATATGCTAAAATATGTATTTCCAGTATAAAATATTTTACATATTGAACTCTATGCAATAAAACTGGATTTATTAGTGAATAGTTTTTAAAATATTATCAACCTGGACCAACATCTAGCAGTTCTAACATGTTTAYACAGTATCATGCAAAAGGGATCCAAGCTTGTTTAGACTAATAGTACTATACAATAAGATTTAATAAGAATAATCACACCTCCATCACTAACTAAGTTCTGCTCTTTAAAACAAAAAAAGAAGGAAAAAAAGCCATTTGCATGGCTAAGTTTTATACAAATGACAGCTGAATGGATAKTGTTGGAGATTTTCAAATGTGCTTTTCTTTACCTAAATCTCYGCAAATATAATCAGACTAAAATAGCTTTCCTCAGAAATTATAATTTGCTCACATACTACAGTTGTATCCATTAYAAACACATTAAATAAATCACAGTCAAGTTGCTACAGTCCACTGTTACCTAAACTATTAGGCTGTCTTTTAAAGYCTAACCATAAAGTTGATTATTCTACAGAGCAATATGCTGTCAAATCACAAGTTAAATATATTGTTATTATTCTTCTCATTCCTTTTACCTGCCTTAGAATTTTATACCCTCATCACATGCATAGTTCTATTATTCGAGGAAACAGTTATGATTCAGTAGACAAAGCACAGGATTAGTTAGCAAGAGCACAAATTTCATTAGGTTTTAATGGGATTTGAGTGTTCTTGAAAATTCAGCCCATGAGACTAAGCTTCATTGCTACCTCTGCCAACTCTTRTATGGACAAATGCTATGAAATTATTATAACTGAGGAAACATAAAATGAACAGACTGYATATAGATTATATTTTATGAAGAAACTGCTCTACTTCCACCACTGGATCATAAAAATCACAAAAATCAGTTAGCAAAGATTTCAAGAAGTTCTTTGTCTTTTGGCCTACAGGACTCCGAGTGATTCCAAGCATTYATGGAACAGTTTCTACAAGTTTTGTCCTTAGGAAATGCAATCCTCTGTCATAATCCTTCTATACGTGTTTTTACCTGGCTTCTTCTAGAACTGTTCCCATTACCCGACGTTTCTCTTCACATCTGATGTCTTCATTTATGTCTGTCCCACCAAAAATGATTCCAAAAGGAATTTTRCAACCTGCAAAACAATGACTAAGATGAGTAAAGGAACAACATACCAGGGTAATGGTGAGAAGAAGGCAGTAAGTGTGAAAAGGCAGATTGATGTCATGTCRTATGTACATGGATGTCTGAAAATGAAACCTGAATAATCTAAATTCATSTGGTTTGGGGAAAAAATGTAATAGATATACTTTCATGGCATGTCAGACAATTGTCTAGCTAGGAGATTGTTCATATTTAGTGAAAACATAATCAGYTGTTTTCTATATTCAAGATTAAATAAAGTTATATACGGGAACCCACACTAAAACAATCGATATGCCTTTTTTCATCCTCCCTTAAATGATCTGTGTTTACAAACTGTTACTCTAAGACCACCTTCTGCAATCTCTATTTAGAGAGACTTCTTCAGGCTGCCTGAAGTGTTGTGGCACAGTAAAGAAAAATGTGCTATTTCTGGGAAAATAACAAGATTTATTTGTACCTGTGTACAAGATATTGTCACAACACTCAAGTTTGAAAACATCAATAGGAGAATAGTTATCCTACTGGTATCTGTAGAACAGTAAAAGTCTACTGTTGATGCATCAGAATAAGTTCATTTTGCAAAGGGGTAAAGCTGTCAAAACCGTGCCGGGTACCATCTCTAGGCTAACAGCAGTGAGCCTGATGCGGACAAGACCTGTGAACAACTGAGTTGGAAATACAAAAGCCAAAAGTTTAGGATTCCTTTCTAATAGTATCTGTTTCCTTGGAGTCAAGTTTTTTTAGTAACTGGCATACTACCATATATGCTGCCCCCTTAAAGTAATCAACTGAGCAGACAATAATGTTTACTGTTGATTGTTTGGGCATTGGAAACAATTAAGCGGTCAGTTTTACAYCTCATTAAGCTAATAAATAACTACTGCATGGTGGCTAATTACTACATATAGAACATGGTTTTAAATTCCCAACTACCAGGATTCTACCAGGTTTTCTAAAAGAGTTTCCAGCAACATCACTTTAAATATATATTAACAGAGATCATCTTACAGGATTTTATTTATATTTCAGGATCTCTATGGATGTCAGAATTGCATTGTAATACATGGTACACAAGCTTACTAGCAACAATATCTCAGATTTTCTGAAAACCTACTAGCATAAATTGCTGGTGGACTTCTGAAGTCTGAGAACTAGCATAACACACCTTATACCAAGATTTGATGAAAATATCAAATTATGTTCCTTTGCCTAAGTGCATAGCTTTGGACAATACAAATGTGATCTCAAAAACAGCTATATCCTTGCAATTCCAGTGGGTGACAGTGTCTATAATTTTGGAAGCTAGTACTTCAAGTGTGTCATTAATGGAAGGCTAAAATTTTGTTCTACATGGCCAGTTACAATAGAAAATTTTATTATTTGTCTGATAACAACCTGTCTCCTACAGTTTAGCCAGAACAAATGACAATTCTAACTTATTTCATGYCCAAAAAAAACATAGTTTCATCTTTGAAGAGAATTAGATGCTGCTGTCTTCTATCTGAAGGCAGCCAAACTTAACTTCTATCCAACCTTAGCCAAACAAATATTCTCTTAAAAAAAAAAAAAAACCTGAATATATCTTGATGTTAATATAATGCTCTCATCTCAATGTAGTTGAAGTACTTAATTATCAAATGCATTATGTTGTTTAAAAGTACATGTATTTAGCTCTCTATTTGCTGGATCAGATCTCTCACACAGAAAGAATTTCTGTGTTTTTTCGGATTTGTTGAAGTGGACAAACAGGATATCTATGTTAATGGGTTAATGTATTTATTGCCATTAATAGCTGTTTGCATTCATTCTCCTCTCTCTCAGTACAATTTTTAAGAGGTGTTTTTATTGCAGAATTGAAGAAGGGTTACCTTGCAGAAGTCTGCCTCCTTTATAAAGATGAATGGCCAGGGCTGCATCAAACTTCTCTGTAGAGAGCAGATTTGCTATTTCAGTTGCACTTTCACAGACAAAAACATCTTTAAGAATGCAGGTGTGACCTGCAGCATGTAGATGATTCCTACATCACCAGAACAGATAGAACAAAAGAAAAAAAGGTAACGTTAATGCTGCAAGCCTTTCAGCGTATTAAGTAAATTTAAATAACTCAGTAACTCTTTAGTTAGTAACCTTTAGTAACCTTTACCTTCTTTATTTCGTTCAAGATTCTCTAGTGCTATTAAAATTTTCGTATGAGATATATATGTATATATTTTTTTTTCATTCTCAATATTGTGTATGCACCCAAGCAACACTATCTATAGCCATCTGAAGGCCCAAGGATGCAAAATGCCAATAYTGCCTTTGCAAATCAGTGCAGGTAACATATGTTTGGCATCCAGCATCTAATCAACACACTGAGAAGATTCCTGTCTGAACTGAGAGCACCAGACYCTGGTGTGAGAAACCATGAGACCCTCAGTCTGGAGTAAGACCACCAAATGAAGGAAAATATAAATACTTCCAAGTAAATAATGCCATTAAAAATATAATACATGCAAAAAAAMCCCAAAACTGTTTTGAAAGAAATAAACACATTAAAATAATGGAAAGTTGAAATTGCATTTCCTGTTTCGTTGCAAGCTTTARTTTGCCCATTTGCAAAACAGGCACAACATAATATAGTGTAAGAAAAAAAATACTCATGAAACACTGCACAAATACTTCTACCAACTTATTTTTCCCCTCTTTAATCTCAATTGCTACAAAAAAACCCTCAYAATTATCTTAGTGTTAGCTTAGCCATTCATCTTTTCATAGGATAGCTCCTTAYATTAGAACATTGATTCAAAGATGGCTGAAGTCAAGGGACTGATTGATTTCAGTGMGCTTTTCTCTAGGTATTTCAGTGAGCTTTGTTATAGTCATTCCTTTAATACACTAGACTTATTATTTCTCCCACTGAAACCAGAATCAGCTATTAATGTTTCCAATGATGTCAACCAAACAAATCTATCAGAGCAAATCCATGTGTTGACAGAAACTAGCATACTGTATCTGCTGACATGCAGATAAACTTGCTTCAAAYGTGAATCATTTATGTTCTTAATATCATAAAAAGAGAAGAAAAGKGTTTCTTGTTTATTATATATTTTTTGCAGTTGGTTTATTTTTCACAGCATATTAATTGTGTGGCATTAAAATTCTGCTAACTCAATAGCTTCTTGGATGTTGTAGGCTGTCTCCTCTCTTGATCATTTCATATCCTCCCAAAAATGTAATTTTCTGTCCTGCAGAGGTTAGTCATCACTGCAGAAATTGCTGCTAAAAATGTTGTAAAATGTCTTGAGGCCTTGGAAAGAATGTATTAGCACTGCATCACACAGAGCTTCATTTATGCCACATATAGTACTGTATTTCATACTTGTTCTAAAAAAGAAACTYATTTTACTTTTGATTTCACTACTTGAAACATGAAACACCACTTGAAACAAGTACATTACAACGAGTATTAATCAGTAACAAAACACAGCCGACCTGTGAGTGCCTTATTTACACTGTTGAGCAATTATKGACATTGGTTGTCCCAAGAACTTGTACCAAGTACCTGCTTGTAAAACGTTCTCAATTTATCTCTAAACAACAATGCCCAAATCCCACAGCTGTGGAATTAAAATCTTTTGGGTGAGCATGGAGGATGCTCATGCATGCATTCCATAAACTCACAGGTGTTCATTAAATAGTGTAGGAGATTACTCCCCCCATCAGTTTTCCAATTAGCATAAATCACTATCRTGTGCAAGCAATATGCTAGCATATTACCATTAATTTGCAAATAACACTCTAAGGGCATCAGAAATCAAGAAACTCAGCTAAGACTTTTGATCTAAAACTTTTCTCTATATTCTAAAGAGAAGTATGTTTCCCTGCCTCCACAATTTTCCCAGCTTCAAATCTCACAGCCACACGACAGCTCAGGAGGTTCCCCCGGTGAGGTGAAAACCCTGAATCCTGCATCCTCACCATTATGTCATATCTTTCTCTACAAAAGACAGCTCAGTACCGTGTAAAAAAGAAAATGCACATAATTTAAGAAGGAAATTTATCGTTATTTTGAATTCTCAGATGTGCAGAGGTCTTATTCCCACATGTGTAGAACAGGTATTACTGAGTAGCATTTAAGTATTGAAATCTACACTGATTTTTCTGTATTTTCTAAATGTTTTTTCATCTTTTTAACTGAAGAAATGCCAAGCAAGCTGCATACTCAGTTACACACAGATGCTCTCATCAAGGAACATGATAACAAGGTTGCAGGAAAACTTGTTTTGAAGGCTCATGTGTTGGTGAAGTCAAAGACGTCCCTGAATCAGGCCAAGAAATACTTTACCCATGTCTTTTGTCCTCCTGGGAATTGTGCAGTCAAATTATCTTGCCATTTCAAAAACAAGTGCTTCCCAAACGAAAAACAAAAACAATCATATCTCTGTTATCTACAATTCTGAGACAGCACTGAAAATGCCAGATCTCAAGGCTAACTTTCCTCTGTGTAACAGATTTGTAATGTGGTAGGTAAATTTCTATTTAATAGGCATCTTAATTACCARTGTTTATTGCTTGGATCTCAATTTTGTCTTCGAATTTTTCACATTTTCTGCTGGATATTTTGATGGAGTTACTTAAACACAGAATGTTTGATAAGTTCCTGGTAGGTAGATCAAGAAACAGTTTTTGGATAGCATAAAATAAGCTTCATCTAAAAATATTAATTATCTCTTTCCCCAGGCCATCTGTTCCATAAAGCAGCTATGCACAAACTCTTGTTAAATCTATACAGCGCAGTCCAAAGCCTATTAAGTTAGCAGAATAATTTCCTCTCACTTTTTTGAGACTTAACCACAGCTGAATACTCACAATTCCCACAGAAGTTGATGGAATTGCAAGAGTCGAAATCACAGGTTTTGAATGACTTACTTTGAAGCCCAACTCAATCTTCCTTTCTCATTACAAATTGCCTTAATTTTTTCACAGTTGTTAAAGCAAAGTGTTTTTCTTTCATTTCCCTTTACCTTAAATTTCTCCTTTAAAGAATACAGTCAATTCTTTTGGTGCCAGAAAGACATAGGGATAAAATGCACTGTGAATAAGAGCAGGAATACAAAAATGTGGACATGAATGACATTCCTTCTGCTTCTACATTCCGAAGTAAGCAAAAGCCCTTTTGGAAACAGAAAGTAACTGCAAAATGTGATTCTGCCTTATAAATATGGTCCAGATGTGCAAAACTTTTGAGATGCAGGATGCATTAAGTGCAACAATGTGAATAACTGAGCACTGGTTCCAAAGGTGCAGGACGTATGCCTGCCCTCTGCAGCTGTCCTGCTCTAGGAATCAACACACCAAAAACAGCAAGAAACAAGTGGCACCTTTTTAAACTGATGTAGGTAGGTGAAAGACCTCTTATTGCCTACCGCAAATAGAAGAGGGCCTAAAGAACCTTCTGTGGTGCAAGTGATGCTAGGTAGGGAGCAGTTGATGACCTGGGGATTTAGAGAATTGTTTCTTAAAACATCTCAAACTGGAACTGAAACAATCTCTCCCTCTCCAAACGATATTTACATAGCCACAAAACACTCCATCTAAATCCTTCTAACAATGTAATTCAACATCTCTATTCCTTCTTACTACTACATAATAAAAAATGAAGTATCTGTGCTTTAGTGAYCATTGTCATTGGCTAGCCTTTTAGTCAAGCAGGTGGATTTGATTGCTAACAAATGTCTTTTACCCTGATCAGACTTCTTTTTCCTTCTAAATGAGCTCCTTTATATTACCACTATAAATACTCTTTACACTCATAAGAGAGCAAACGCAAAAAGTTACTGGTCCTCAAACACTACTTTTGTTCGTATCCTTTCTCCTCCTTTATTTCAAGTGTTATTAAAATGACCTTTGCTTCATTTCCCTTTTTTAGTTTGGGGATTTACCTTCTTCCGAGAGTAGCACCCATTTCATTTAAAACATTTGCCTGTGGAGCAGCGGGATGTCCAAGCATGCTCTTATACTCCACGGGKCACTGCAGGAGCTGCAAGCGACTGTGTTAACGTGGTAATAGGTTAAACCACCCATCAGCTGAGTCATATCCCACACAGTCTGTGACCTCTTTGTGCTAAAAGACATTGACGTGGGCTGGGCTAACCACAACTGCTGCGACTCGGGTAAAGGTATCTCCATAACCACTGTGTCTGGACCAGGTATGTTCCTGTGATCCCACTCCCGCTCCGCTGGGTTAAAGTCAATTTGAAACACGTGTAGAAAAACACATTTGTGTGACTGGTTTATTCAGTCTTCACTGAACACATGTGAAAGCTCTAGATTCACATGGCACAAGGGCAGCTTGCCATCAGATTCTCTCTCAGCTGCTCCACAGTCCAAACTTCCATGTTTTTTTCCCCTCAAAATCGAGGATATAATCAAAGCGAATGCCTAATTTGCTTAAAAGGTACGAGAAATAATCACACAGAGGAAGGTGTAACATGGATATGCCCCCAAAATAACCAGCAGTGCTTTATCCCATAGCAGCAAAAGACAAAAGATCAAAGGAAACGAACACCACACAAACCACCACGCGTCAAATAAGCGTATATGGCAAAAGCAAACACATTTGTGGTGCTCTAGCCCTTTGCTATTGATTATTTTAATAAAACAGAAAAAAACTTCAACTTTCCCTAGTCCTTTGTTTGCATGTGGCAAACGTGAGCATTTTCCTCTGCTATCTTTTACAAGCAAATAGCTCCACACACACCTAGGACAGAACACGGTGTGACCTGGATAGCAGGAGACCTTGAACAGCGCCAGCAGCTCAGGGCGTTTAGCGGCGAAGGGCGATAACGCCCGGGGCAGCCCAGGGAGRACCGCGACGGCAGCGCACAGACGCCCTGGGGAGCCCGCAGGACTCCCTGACGCGTCAGACACGACCCAGCCCTCGATCCAGACCCCCCAGAGCACAAAGCCGTGCAGAAACCGTTTCACTTTCACGCCTTTTTGCTTTTTTTTAAAAAGCCATCCTCACGCGCGCAGCGAAGCGCCCAGGAACGCTTCCTTGGGGCCACCTCTCCACGCTCGGTGAATGAAAGAAACGAGGGSGGACCAGAAGAGCGGCGGGACAGCGGCACAGCGCTGCTCGTGCGAGCATCCCCATCCATAACCGAGCACCGCAAGGACGAACAGCCGCTGCAGAACCGCGGCGCCGGGATTGCTCCGCCGGCCCCCCGCACCCGCACGGCCTCGGCGCCCGCCGCGGCGGCCCCGCGCGCTGCCCGCAGGCCGCTCCGCGCGCTGCGTGCGCCGCGCCACAGCCCCCAATGGCGGCCGCGGAGGGACTCACTGGATCCGGGCGGCCGTGGTGGCGTTGCCGGTGCGCGGCCGCAGAGGGGCGAGCAGCAGCAGCCTCATCGCGGCCGTCACCTGAGGCGGCGGCGGCTCCTACCCACGTGCCGCGGCCCGGCCTCCCCGGCGCCGGGCTGGGCTGCCCCCTTCCCAGCGCGTTACTGAGCGGTCACACCGGTTTGTTCCATCAGAGAAAAACGGAGAAATCYGCCGTTGTTCCAAGCAGCCCCCGGGGAAGCAGCCCGGGCAGGGTGATGCCGGCAGCAGCGTGCAGAGCCAGTGGCTCAGCTCCACCACACGTCCCCCCAGCCCGGCTTTGGGAGCACGTTGCCTGCAGCTTGTTTTCCACAGCTAATCGCAGCTCCAATGCCAGCCCCCCAAAACAGCCACAGAACGTGCTGGGGCAAAGGACAGGGCGAAGAGCAGAGGCTGGGGAGCGAAGGTCAGAGACCAGGCTGRAGGATGGGGAGGCCCAAAGAACAGGCAGCACCTGTGGTATGAGCAGTGGGGTCAGGAACAACAGCCACTGCAACAGCAGGTGGAATCACACCTGCATAACGCAGGAAAAGGGCAGAGAAAGAGCCAAGCATGGGACAAAGACAACAAGATCCCAGCATAAACACAGATTATCAGTAGAACTACAGTGAGTATCACAGAACAGCTGGGTGGGGGACCAGGAAGCAGCACTGGGAGGGCCATCACAGACTCCCAGCACAGCAATGGGGGCCAGGTGGCAGAACACAGATATCTGAGGCCTCAGCCTCAATTCAGCATTTTCAAAAAACGCAGAGTATGTGGGGCACCAGTGACAGCAAGAATGGCCATGAAAGGAGCACCCCACAGCTCACCTTTCTGCCAGGAGGCTTTTCACCTAGCCTGGTATAATCCTGGGGCGCTTACATTGCTGTGAAACTGTGGAAGATGCTCTGCAAACTGCGGTGCCAGTTCACACTGCCTTCAACTTAGAAGTTGAGAGCAATAAATCTTGCATAAAAGCTGAAAATAATGTAACAACAAAGGATAGGCAGGGTCAAGATATTTTCATCATTTTAGAAGATGTTTCCTAGACTTGGCACAAAATCCCAAATCCACTGAAATTTAGAGGGATTTCACTCAAAATAGCCAGGGTTTCATCTCTGAAGTTTGAATGGCATTCATTGGCCTATGCCAGGCAAAATTGGCCCTTTTGAGAGCCCTGATCACCTTCAAACCTAGCAAGACCTTTATCTGTTCAGAAAGGGGGAAGAGACAGAGCTGCCACAACTGTCAACCTAACAGACATATAATGTTTCACACTTATTGCRTGAGGCTTGGACAGCTGCCCATCTTCTAGCCAAGTCAGGGGCACTTTCCAGTTGCACAGCCTGAAGGAGGGTATGTAGCCATTACCTGAAAGTCTGGTTTCCAGATAAAATTAAGCTGTGGTGTTGTCAGCGTGGCCACTTTTTACCACTGCTGGCTCAGCAGACAATAGCTGAGACTATTAGACAAGAGAATTAGTGTTTAACAAAAATTAAAAAACACATTTATTTATAAAAAAAAAACAGAAAGAAACAGAAACATCAAGGTAGACTTGGCCTACTCCATTAAATACCTGAAACAAACAAGGAAGCCCAACTGGTGATCTGGGAAGTAAAGAAAAAAAGAAACATTCAAAGAGGCCTTAACATTGTTACAATTTATTACAATGGCAATACTGGTTTTGATATTACATAGAGAGAGTTTGGTGACAGGATTAGCAATCTAAGATTCTTTGCAACATTATATATTGATGTATCTTTGAAAGCACATACATATATTAATATATCACTACATAGACATACATGCAATTATTTTTTTAAAATAAAGGTTCATGACTGACTTTGTGGATTCCTAACTAGGAAAGAAAGGTGTGGGGGTGGGGAAGAAAATAATTCTTAAATCTCTTTTACATATTTTATGTAGTCCTTCTAAAAAGCTCCCATTTTAAAGCCTCTCTGCTTTGATCAATTGTCACATACATTTTTCTTAAAATGTCTTTAAATGGGGAAAGAAAAAAAATCACTGTTATGTAACACCAAATGGCATTAGGGTCCAATATTCATCATGGATGTRTCTCAATATAGGGTTTTTAAATATACTGCAAATAAGTGCTCATTTGGAGAAAAAACATCTTCCTGAAGCCACCACAGACAGAAGATTCAGGTGATTTTGAATATTTTGAATTTAAGACTACGGCTATCTCAATACCTGAAGAAGTACCTGTGTGCCTCAAATACTATTAAGTATTGTTAGATATTTTTAAATATTTCTTGGGTAGGCCAATACAAAATGTCACRCCTGCTGAGATATACTACGAAGGGCCTAAATTGTGATATTTACACATATGAGAAAAAGTGAGGTTATTTACTGTCTCTGAGGAATACTACTAGATAAAATTGTTAAGAATTGAAAAAGAGATCTCTTTACAACTAGTTGTATTTTCCTCATTGCTCTCATGAAATTTAACAAGGAGGCAGATACTAGACATGAGTCACTTTCATGGCATATGTTATTTACAAAGACCCATCATTTAATGAGTATATTTCCTTTTACAAGCATGCACTGCTCAATTGCCAAGCCTACTATATCATATCTTGTAAAAAAAATTAAGCCATACCTAGATGCTGGGTGACATCGATCAGTCTACCTTTTTTTAATAGAAAAACACGCTAAAAGTGTTTTCCCCACTTTGTTCAGGCCAAGTCTTTGAGGTCAGCAATGACCTGAGGCCACAGCCGAGGACAGGCATGTCCTTCTACGGCCTTTAATACAGCACTTGTCATCCTGGCAACAAACATTGAGGACCACGGTCTTGAGGGCACCAACATACCCCAGCCTTTTGCTGTAGTTTCTTCTACTCAAAATTCAAGCTTTTACCTTTTTCAGGTGTCCCTGGTGACTGCTTATCACTCAGATAAGCACACCTGCAGACAACAGATCTAYAGCAGACTTCCCAGGGCTCCTCCCTGCCCACATAAACAACATTGTGCAACACTCTACTGCGCTTCCCTGTACGCTTTACTGCAACAAATCTGTTTATTCTTCCACTTATTTATGCTCTGCCATATGGGAAATAAAGTAGGAGAACAAAGTACATTTGGACTGCATAGTTGTTGTGGAGTGAATGAGAGAACCAGGGCTTTAGCACAAAGGCGTGTGAGATAAGTGCAATTAATACGGACACTCAGTCCCACTAAAGCCATAAAATAAAAAAAAAAGAAGTTATTTCCAGGCCAAACGAAAGACACCAGCGTTAAACCCACCGTCCTGACGGCTGCCTCCTCCTCAGCCCATCGGATACAAGGAACGAGGAGGAAACAGTCCCTTCTCCTCCTCGCTAAACCCCTGGGACCTCGGTTCGGTTCGGTTAGGTCTGGTCCAGCACTCAGGGAACGGAGCAACACCCAACCCATCCTCACTTAGAACGAGCCCCTCCGCCCCGGCGACCGCCCCTTCCGGGCCGCCCCCTCCCGCCCAACCGTCGCTCCCGCCCCCCACGTGACCACGCCGCCGAGCCGCGCGGATTGACAGCAGCCTCGGCCAATAGCGCCGCCCCACCGCGCCTCGCCCCGCCCCGCCGCGCCGGGCGGCAGCAGCGGCCAAGTTTCCTCCCGAGCGACAGCGGCGGCTCCGGGGGCCCCGTCATGGAGGAGGCCGAGCCGGGCGAGCGCAGCCCCTTGCTGGGCGGMAGCGGCAGGGCGGCCGCGAGCGCCTTCGAGGGGCGGCGGCTGGCGTGCGCCGCCGTGCTGCTGGCCGAGCTGCTCGAGCGCGTGGCCTTCTACGGCATCACCTCCAACCTGGTGCTCTTCCTCAACGGGCCCCCGTACGGCTGGGAGGGCGCRCAGGCGAGCCAGGCCCTGCTGCTCTTCATGGGCGTCACGTACCTCGTGTCACCCTTCGGCGGCTGGCTGGCCGACGCGCTGCTTGGCAAGTTCGGTGCCATCCTGCTCAGCATGGCGCTCTACCTGCTCGGCATGCTGGTCTTCCCCGTGGTGGCCGCGCCGCACACGCGGCAGGGCCTCTGCGGGGACATCCCACTGTTTCCCGTGGAGAACTGCTCCTCACCAGCGGCCAACACCACYGTGCCGGTGCCCTGCTCGCCGTCCGGGGCCACCCGCTACTGCGCCACYGCCACCTTCGTGGGACTGGTCCTCGTGGGGCTGGGCGTCGGGTCGGTCAAGGCCAACATCACCCCCTTCGGGGCYGACCAGGTCAAGTATCGTGTGCTGGATGCTGCTGTCCCGTGTGGGGGCAGAGCCAGGTGACGAGTGTTGGACACGCTCAGGGCTGGGTGGGCGCAYGTGGTCCAGCCTGATGCGGTCCCTGGTGCTCTCCTAGGTGCTYATCCTCTTGGCATCGGGTGAAGTCCCATATCTCACTGATTTCATGGTTCTCCTGCTGTAGATGCTATGCCTGGTTTGGCCGAGGCCAGTGTAGTCTCAAGGAGTGGGGCTGGGTGCTTCATAGCTGCTACGTGCCTTGCTGAATATTCCCTGTTGTAGAGCTCGTAGCCAGTCAGTTGGATCTTGGAGTGGATGGAGTGAAATATGTGATATATTAGTTTTGACAGGGACATTCTGGGCTGTGGTCAAAGGCCTTTACCGTGCTACTGTAAACAAAAGATAGATACAAATGCTCTCTTAGCCTTAAGATGTTCTCTGTATACAGTGCTGTACCATGAGTGATGCTTCTGTGCAGGCTGGTGCTGCTCTGGATGATAGGAGCACTCAACATGGTAGATGTGTCACCTGRGCTGTTCTCTGAAGGACATGTCCTGTCAGACAGCCTTGTGCTGACCCACTCCACTGAGATCATTCATTGGATCATCCCTGCAGAACCAAGCAATTTTTACAGAAGACATTTGACAGGCAGCTCATAACTTAGTATCACCTGGTGTGTGCTCTTGCATGTGTTCTTCTACAATCTTATGCTAAGTAAGACAGCATGCTGGCTGTGCGTGTTGAATGGGAGTATAATTTTGGCTTTACAATTTTTTTTTTCAGATGCTTATAAACTGTTAAGCTTCCCTAGCCAAACAGTTCTTGGTGACAAAGATGGGAAAATACCTCTAATCCAGTTACATGTCTGTTTACTGGGCCATTCATTTCTGGATAGTGCAGCTATCAGAAATGGCATGAAATTCTTTGTGAGAGGTACGCTCTGCCACAATGTCCTTGCCAAATGGACCACTATTSTCTGTTGTGTAGTTCACGTTTGTCATTCTTTGGCATTTCGCATATTATAAATTCTGGAGTTCTGGGTGAAAGGCAGTATATAAATGTAAAACATTATTATAGCCTAGGATTGTATGTCCCCAGTGTATTGGTTCTGTTTAAGCCAGCATGAGCCCATCAAGTGAAATAGCTTTAATATAACTCTGTCTTGTAAGGTGTTTTTCAAACGGATTGCTTATCCCCAGAACATTTTATGATCACTAAATATAAGAGATAAATAATGGCAGAGGGGAGTAAAAAAAGAACCACTGCCAATGGAAGTGTAGCTGTTGTAACTAGATTTTTTTTTAAGGCTTTCCCCTCAGGATTTCATTGAAAGTAGTTTTTGGTTAGAGTTGTAGATAATTCACAGTGATTTATGAAAGGTGAGGCAGAAGAATTTTTCCTTTCTGGTTCTTAATATCAGTAGTGCTCTGCTGAGGACTGGATTTTCCTCCCTTTCTGTTTTCCTGGCTTATCTATTCTTAAATATATTACAGCACTCCGTTTACCTTGCTGTGCACTTTTGRGCTTTCTTGGTTGGCTTCTCCCTGCATAGGAATGTAGCACACTGCTGGGTAGGTGGGTATATATTGCTGAGAATAAAGTCTGTCTTCTAGAATTGCATTCTTGGGAGGCCAGCATTCCATATAGCCGTGTTCTGGTTGGGTCTGTGCTGATAAGCTGTGTGCCTTAAATGCCAAACAAAGGGAAATACTATGAACTGTGGATCATGCACTTTAGCTGATATGAACTGGCTTTCAGATGCTGTTAATTGCATGTCATTGCAAGTCTCTTTAAAAAATGTCATTTACATTTTCAATTTTAGCTGACAATTTATAATTTAGACAAGGAACTCAGATTTAAAGAGGATTTTTATATTTAGAAGAAAGGAATTGCTGTAAGTGCGGTAAATTGGAAACTGACTTAAAATATTTTTTTCTGAAGTTTAAAGGGTTTTTTATTACTGTTAAGTAGATACATTTAGAAATACTGTTACAGATGACTTAGTACTGAATAACCTTTGCCAGTCAGTTTAGCAAAAATTAACTGTTGCAAACTAGTTATGAACATAATTAAGTAAAGCTAGTTTGTAAGTAAGAGTTGTTTTTCTAAAAGCTGCAAATTGATACAACATGCTGATCTAAATCTGAACCTGATGCTTCTCAGAATAGTGTTTATAAGCATGTGATACATATATATAACCTGGCACTTTCCAGTTCCCCTTTTAAGTGCAAGACTTCACAGTCATTTCCTGTTCTCCTGTGTAGCAGTTCATGACTTTCCACAGTTGGGACACAATATGACTTGCTCTCATTATTGTGAGAGCTGGTTTAGCTTCAGCAYTGTAGCCAAGATTGGACCCGGTAGTGATAGATTAGATCTAGTATGGGCTCTAACATTGYTCTAGTTATAGACAAATCTGTGGCATTTTATATATAGATAAGATAGAGATTGGAGATGCTAGTTTTAACCATAGTGCTTGTCCTGTCTTAAATGCCATTGTAGTCATTAAATCTATCAGTCTGTAGCTGCAAAAACTCTTCTTACTCTGATAAAAATGTTGGGTGTACAGAAGCATTACTGCACTGTCAGACACATGTGGTGTGTGTATTATTGCACAGTTGGTTGTGATAAATTTGGGGGTGTTTTTGTTTTCATTTGTCATTTGTGACTGTCAGTGAACTGCAGGAACAAATGAAAACTGGTCAGGTCTCTTTTTAAAATCCTTGTTTTTCCTTTCATGTGAATTAAAACAGGAGGTCAAATGTTTGGATCTGTCACAATATGGAGGGGGGAGAGAGAGAGAGAAGGAAGGTGATGATATAGCAGGAACTTTGAAATGTTGGTGTTTAGGAAAGAGCAGATGATCATTAGCAGATGATGTCAAAAATCAGSCAGCACAGTGCTGTGTTAGGCGTTCGTTATGAATAACTCATTTTGTCCATGCAAAATTCATTCAGAGGAAAGCATTGCTTCCCATTAGTTTCCTAATTCATTGAGATAAATGTGCATAAGGAAAAGTTTTCAAGTTAGTTTCATTCTAACTATGGCAAAGATCTTGTCTCTCCTTGGAATTTTTTCTTCGAAACTGTCTAATGGTAGAGAGCTAGGAAATTACTTTGTGACAAAGCTAGCCATCTAAACACCTACGTTATAGAGAAGCAATGATGTTTGTATAGGTTCCTTTCTCTTTATATACAAACCTGGAGAACCTTTCTTAGAGAATCTTAATACTGAATGCATATGCAGTAATTCAGCATGTGATTTGTCTGGGTATTAATTTTAAGGATAGTTGTTCTTTGGAGTTCTATTGATCAGATATTTTTCATCCGGTGTAACTGAAGACCAAGTTATTCCATCTTTTTTTTTTGTTTAATTGCATTTAGACAATTACGGTTGTAAAGAAGACGTTAGCCTCGTATCCTAAATTGGTTTAGACTATTGCAGTGCAGAGTTTCACAGCTGATGCATCCTCYTCTGAAAGTCATTGTAAATGTCCTAATGGTTACACAGTTTTCACAATGTAGCGTTCCCGGCATTCAGGATTCCTTAGCATGAAAACTGGATGGCAATTGAATCTCATCAGACCATAGTCAGTCTGGTGTAAATGTTATGTGTATGAAACGTGAGTTTTGAGACTGCTTTCTTTAATATTTGGAAATCTATTGCTCTGTGGATACCCGTTATAAAACTAAGAGTTTCTTTTCTTCATTTTTGGATTAACTGTAGTGTTTGTACATACAAGATAGTTACTATATGATGAAGAGAAGACCCCTTTGTACTGCAGRAAAAAATAGGGTCTAAGTTAGATTTAAAAAAAAAAGAAAAAAGAAAAAGTTAAAAGGAAGTCATATCAGCTGTCTTTACAATACCAAGGTTGTTTCTGTTTCCTCATTAGAAGGCTGTCCTGGCACCTGCATGCTCTCAGCAATAACATCTGGATCATGCTGCTGTGACCAGAACACTAGGAGTTCCACATTTTCTTTGTTTTTATTCAAATTTGCCATATTAGAGGAAAATAAAGAGTAATTGTGATTGCGTCTGCTCAGGGCAATAGCTCATTCTGTATTTTTATTGAAGTCGAAGCACTACTGGACTGTTCTTTAGGATACCTATGAGTCCCATTTAGTGTGGGGAAACATGAAAAGTTTTAAGGATGCACAGTGGTGGGTTGGAGATTCAGGAGTGGGTATTATGCCCTGACAGTTGAATATCCCGCTGCCATTTGGGTTGATACTCTACTGGAAAGGTGTAGGATGGCTATTAAGATTAGGAAGGAGTACAAAATTTAAACTTGGAGGGAGAATCCCCTAATTTTAGGCTTCTAGTTTTTAACTGATAATGCTAACAGACTTGAATGCCTGACAGTGCTCTTAACTATGCATTTGAGTAGATAGTCTAATATTTCTTTTGTTAGGCTTGATTAAATAATAAGGAAGGGTTTTGGCGTCAACTGAGAAACCTGAAATCAGAAAATCAGAACTGACTGTTGAACATGCCATGCTTTATAAATTCCAGACAAACGCTGGCTCTTTTGAAGGTCTTGCAAATGAGGAAGGGAAACTTGTAACTAGAAATCAAAAAACAACTGACTTGGCAAGACTGGTACATACTGCTGGTCGCTGTTAATGGACTTTCAGTCATAAAACAGTGACAAATAGCATGTTATGGATTCTTCTGCAGACGAGTTGATCTTTATGTATTTCAAATTTTAAATTGCATAWTTTCTCTTGCATCATATGTTATGAGTTATACTGAGTTTCTGTGACTTAATTACAAAACACAGGGTGACTTACAGAAGGCAAAACAGAATGTGAAACCAGTGCAGGACAACTTCTATAAACCAGTGGTGTCTTTGGTTTGCCTGGAGAGACACCAAGAGAGAGTTCAAGAAGGACAAAAAGCATTATAAAAGCAGTGCAGATTTGAGGGCAGATGTTTACTGGGGGCTTGTAATATCTCCAGCAACCTGAATTTAATTTCTATTTTATTATGAGGGTCAGCGGGGCAAGCCTTCAATTTATGTTCTGATGAGAGCAACTGCAACGGTGTTAAAACTTAATTTTGGAATGTGTGCTTTAATCTCAAATAGTCATTTGAGTATTATAACAACTGTTACATGCGTTCAGTTGGAATAAATGTTTTTTTTGCAATACTAGTATTTTTTTTTTCTTTTTGAAAATTCAAAAAACAGTCATTTCAATTTCTGTATGTATTTGTGGGACAGTGTGAACTGAATGAGACAAGAGGGCAGCAGAAATAATAACTGCTTTTCTTTGGCAACTGAAAGTTTACACTGAAGTTTAATATTGAATAACTTTTCAGATGCTGAACTTCTAGAAGGTCATTGATGTAATGGGGAAGCTCAGTAGTGTCATTTCATCAAATTCTGTGCTAAGCCCAAAACACTTAAATCACTTTAGTATGACCGTAAATTAAACCCAGGCTCTTCCATGCATTGTAGTTGATTGAATTCTAATAAACATTTTGTTCAGAAATTGAATGACTTCTTTTAATCTTTTTCAGGTCAAAGATCGGGGTCCAGAAGCCACAAGAAGATTTTTTAATTGGTTTTATTGGAGCATTAACTTGGGAGCTATTCTGTCTCTGGGAGGCATTGCATACATTCAACAGAACGTGAGCTTTGTTATTGGATATAGCATCCCAACAATTTGCATTGGGATTTCGTTCATGGTTTTCTTATGTGGTCAGAGTTTCTTCATCACAAAACCACCTGATGGTAGTGCCTTCACAGACATGTTTAAAATTCTTGCATATTCTTGTTGCTCAAGAAAGAGACATGTGGAGCGATCAACTAATAGGTTTGTAAAGAGCTCTTTTGTATAGTCTGAATTCCAGCCTAAGAATTGAAACTCGTTTGTCCAAACTAGCTGGCAGTAAGTCGCTCTAGARAATACAGTAGAATATGCAATTTTGATTTGAGAAATGGAACTTTGCAGTGGGAGACACATTCTGGAAGTTCTCAGATGAAAAAGGAAAACATTCAGAGATCCCCAGATCTCTGTGGTGCAAAATCAAGTGTGCTGTTTTCACCTGAATGCTATGTCCTGCTAGCCCAGAATTGCTGGAAGTAGAACATTACCTAGCCATGCTCTTTTTAATCATTAGTCAACCTTCTTTTCAGCTTAGGTGCTTTTTTTTAAAAAAAAAAAAAATCTTGATTTTAAAAACCCTGTCATCTGTCTTTAATGCTTGAAGAAGCCTGATGGGCTGCTGAAGTGCATACTCGCTTCTTTCCTCCCAACTGGTTCTCCTACTCTTAAAGATGCCTATGGAATATTAGTAGCTATGGATGACAGGAGGCATCAATTGCCTCCCTTCTTGTGGGATTTTGTGTATTCAGGTGGCAAAACAACTTGATCACTTAGAATAACCAATCTTTTGTGATGCTCTTCGTAAGTTTTGCATATAACAGTRCTTAATTTTCCATATGTGAGGTAAGGGAGGATTAGAATTAAGGAAACCTTTATAATGAAACATTTCACTTTTTTACCCATGGCTGATCCATTCTGGCCTAGTTATTTAAGAAATTAGAAATTTAGTTATTTAGAAATGCATGAGCTTTTCATAATAAATTTTTAAAAACCAGTATTTCAGGGTAGCCAGTTAAGTCAGTTTTTGTTGCTGTTTAACTAAATGTTTCAAACTTTTTTTCAAAAGTGAAGGCCAGGGAGTACTTCAACAGCCTCGCAAGCAAAGCTTGTTTGAGATGGCCAAGTTGTCTCGTGGAGGCCCATTCAGAGAAGATAAAGTAGAAGATGTGAAAGCTCTTGTCAAGATTATCCCTGTCTTTTTAGCTTTGATACCTTACTGGACAGTGTATTTCCAAGTGAGTATTTCCAAATGTCTTTTTCTTTTGTGTGCCTCAAAACAGAATTTCAAACRTAAGGGCCATAACTTCATGTTCTCCCCACTGCATTTGGAAGGTCTAGGGCAGTGTCATTAAGCTACAGTTCTAAGCCTAGCTTGTAAATCTCAGTCTTCCCTGAAAATTACCCACAGAGCAGTAACCTTGGAGTAAACACTTGAAACAATTTCTAGAGGGAAGTGTTCTGTTAGGTTACAGTTAGCATTCAGTAGCTGTGATCATAGAGAAGATGGGTATTGAACAAGATTTTTCAGAGCTCCATTACTGACATTTTCACTTCTTAAATAACCCTGTGGTCAATAAAGTTAATGCCTTTCATGCACCCAAGGATGCGTCTCAGCAATTACTTTAATATTGTGTTGGGAAAAATAGTACTGAATAATGGTAACACCATTCATTTCTTAGACATGGTAGTTGGGGAARGCTGTAGCTTTAGTAGTAGCAGTAAGGTGCATGTGTAAGGTCTCTAATTTCACATTTTTTTCTGTGTCTCTTTCATAAAATTGAAGCTTACCTTGAAGCTGAAAAATGAAAAATGGTTACTAAGAATAYCTACAAGAAAAATCAATATTTTGACTTGATGATTATATTAATGAAGGAAAATAACTAAAAATAAATTAAATTAGCTGTTAGTTAAAACTAACAGTTGCAGAAGTTAAGATATCTTAAATATTATGCTCTGTTTAATCTTCAGATAGGTCAATGCAAGTGGCCTAGATTTMATCTTAATTAATTCTTTTCTAGTTCCCTTATCTTAGGATAGCAATTATTTTAGGGGAAAAAGAATCCAGAAATTATGCTTAAAGTCMCATGAATGATTCCTTGTTCTTTTAATAAAGATAAACATAGGATTAAAAAAAGCTTATAATGTTGTAGCAGTTATTTGTKTTAAACTATTAGTACTTTACCTCTRGTATAATATTTGCTAATTACTGACTGGTCTAAGTAAYGTCAACTCATCTTTCTTAATGCTAGATGCAGACAACTTATGTATTGCAAAGTCTTCATCTGAAAATTCCTGAAATATCAAATGACACCAACTCTACTCATACAGTAAGTAGAGCAAAACACTTAAAAATGTGTGGGGATTGTTTGTTTGTTTTGTTAGCTGGAATAAAAATAGCTAAGTGTTTTACAAAAATTTGGAGAGTCAAGATAGTAGTTAAGGAGAATCAAGGGCTACATACACGAATAACTGGGTGTTTGGAAGCATAAGGCATAAAAGAGATTTTGGCATTTTTGCTGGTAWACATAGATTACACAATCCTGTTTTGAGTGTGTTCAGATAACATTTGCTGCCTTAATTAAGAGTGTCTTTGTTCTTCAATGCACAAAATAGGATCTTTGAAGGAAGCTTTTAACATTGTTATGTCCTAAGTTTGCAAAGCTCTATTTACATGAGAGTCCTACAAATTGAGCAGGAAAAYCCATTCTTAATTGAAACATTATTATCTCCAAAATTGGAGTTACCTATTCTTAAATGGAATCATTAGTATTTCCAAAACTACAATCTGAATTATATTTTTAACTTTATAGTAATTAATGAATAATCATGTTACCTTGAATTAGTTTTGCATGTTGAAGGAAGTTGCTCAATCAGTGTCTTTCAAAGAAGGCCGGCATCGTGTAGTTGGAAAACTGGTTCTGAGAAATAGAAACAAAATYACAAGTATATAGTACTAACAGGCTTACTAAATGTGATTTTAAAATTAAATTTCTTCTCTTTTATTAAAMATTAATGATATCAATAAGGTAGAATTGCTCCTTTCTACAGATGAAAAAATAAAAAATGCTTTTACTTTTTTTGAGCTTACCCAAAGAGCTGTTTCTGAATCGCAGAGTTTAAGAGTTTAATAAATATTAGAAATACTGTCTAAATAAGCCTGCTAAACCAGCATGTTATCAAACTCTAAATCCTAGTTATTATTATACAGTTAGTAAACTAAAGCAAATAAAGTCTGAAATTCCTTCAGTTAAGTGTGTGCCATCAACACTAGAAGCTAAAGCAAATTTTCTCAACTTTTCTAAGTCTATGCATGTAATTTGCATAGCTTTTGGGCACTGAAAACTATTGCCACTTCAAGGGTCATCTTCATGTTGCTTAAGTCATATGCTAATTTAAAAATAGAATTTCTTAAAAGGAAAACATCTTAACTAGACAGAGGTTTCTCTTTCTATTGCATTGATTTTAAGCTTGGACCTCAAGCATATGCTTAATATTAATAGCATATACTTAATTTTCATTTTAGTAAAGGTCACTACATTTATGATTTTTACTCCTTGATATGTAAACCTTTTGCCCTTTTCATTAGTATAACCTTTCACATTTATTTTTTGTCTCTTCATGGGAGAGGCCTCATAGGAATTCTTCTGATATTATGAGTCACTTAAGTCACTTATTAGAGCATTATCACTGAACTGAAGAAGTGAATTTTCTTTTTTCTAACAAAATACACATGAGACTTCATAGAAATAGTCTGTGGAACTAGTGAGTGTGAGGTGGTCGATACATTCAGCATTTTCTGGAAGCCTAAACATAGAAGCTGCAGAGTATGAATTAATATGCCTAAAATCTTTTGTACAGTCTCTACCTTGATGATTCTCAAAATACCCCATAGTTTCTGTCTGAATATTTATTATTTAGAAATATATGTATATATATGATGTAAATAGTATCCTTTAAAGCAATTCTGAGTACTTTTTCCTCAAATTTAAACAATTAAGGAAAGGAACAGTAATATTCCTTTTTAGATAAGTATAAGTATTCTGCTTTATCAGGGCTAGGTTTTTCTTAAACTCTTCATATATCTCTGCATAATACTAAAAGAAACATATTACCTGTTGGTATGAAAAGAAGTGCATCTCAAAGGTGGGAGTATGTAATCCTGTTGGAGTTACTATGGTGAGGAATCTGCGATAACATAAATGAATTGCTGAAGTAAACGAAAACTTGCATGTCTGAGTGCTTGTTTTTCTTCAGCTCTCACACACTATTATTTTACTCAGTTTCTAATGTCTCTCACTTCACTTCAACTTGTTTTGAATCTCAGTATTTCATGAAAAGTGCTACATGCTTTTCTTTGTTAAAGCAGATTGCAAATCAACCCTAAAGTATGAAATTGCTAACTTAATTCATCTATCCTTTCAGTTTCCAGCTGCCTGGTTGACTATGTTTGATGCAGTGCTTATTCTGATCCTAATCCCCTTAAAAGATAAGTTGGTAGACCCTATTTTAAAGAGGAATGGCTTGCTTCCATCCTCGCTGAAGAGGATTGCAGTTGGAATGTTCTTTGTGATGTGTTCTGCGTTTGCTGCAGGTAAGAAAACGACGTCTGCTTGGCATAGTTATGCTACTTTCCATAGCTTTTTAAAAAAATAAAAAGGAAAACTTTTCCAAGTCTTTAATTCAGGATTATTCAAAAGTCATTTGCAAGGGGTTTCTTGAATGCAGCAGCATGGATGCATCCCTCACAATGAAAGAGCTTTTACACAAAATATTAACCTTTTTTTGACCCTTAGTTATAAAATGGGAGCATATTTTCTACCTGAGTTAAGAGTGTGATTATACCTTTTAAAATAAACTTTGAGGAATTTGTATTCCCACTATATTTTTCAACCTAGACTTTAGCTTCACTGATTAGTGGCTTGAGTTGCCTGAACAAAGTGTCTAGCAGCTGAATGTGAAGCCTTTAGTCTTCATAAAATAAAATTTAATATAATGCAGAGGTCTGTGTTTTCTGATTTACTGACCATTTATCTAGAAATAGAATTTTTTTTGTCCTGAAAAACTATGTTCAGAAATAAATATATACTATATATACTATGTGTGTGTATATAATAGAAAGTAAATACTATGTGTAGTCTGACTTCCAAATATTAACAGAGCAAAATTATACTTAAAATGTTTTCCCTATATGTAAAGTAATAAAGTTGAGTTATTGCCCGACCAAGTTTCCTCCCACTTTTTTATTTTTTTCCCCCTACCTTAATGTTCTGTAATGTTTGGAAATTATTGTACTGTAAAATAGCTTAGCTGTAGCATGAAAGGAAAAAGATGGCATCTCTGTTCGAACCATAAATCAGCTGCATTTGAGAGGATTTAAACTTGTTGAGCACTGCTGATGTGGAACTGAACATCTCTGAGCAATGCTTCATAGATCCTATAGCCTTCACATACCATCACTGTAATGAACATATTGATAAAGCACGATAGCATTATATAAATTAATTTTAGCACTTGTAATCTCCTATATTTTAGAGAGAGGGACATTTTATTGAGCTATTAAGATTTCTCTCAACGAGAGAGATAATTACCTTATTAGGCCAAGGTCACTTTACATGTGGGCAAGTAAAGTTTCTACAGCAAAGTCACTGAAACTTAAAATAGGAATGTTTCTCTTATTCCATGTTACTTAAGAAAACTGCAACCAGCACAGGCAGATAATTTAAAACATTTAAATGTCAACTCTTTAGATAGATCTTGCTGGCTCAATCTATAAGTGAATTCATAATCAGCAATATATGTCTATATTAGTACTGAAAAAAAGCATGGTGAACTATTCATGACTGACTATGGGAGTGATTTCATATAGCATAATTCTTCAAAATTTCATATTTTTTTTAACAGTTCACCTACAAATGTGATGCCTGATTTTGTTGGTTTGATCCTTGCCAAATCTTTCACAGTAGAATTCGTGAACACCAGTTCTTTGGTCTTTGAAAATATTATTGCCTGGAAAGTTTAACTTGTTAGAATAGCATAACGTAATGTTCATCATGATAGGAATTTGAGATTGCAATGCAAATTGCAATGCTCCAATTGCAATGACTTTGACTGCCCTTCTTTTAAGGGGAAGAAGCTTCTGTTGATTTATAGATTTCATAACTTTTTTTATTTTCTCATTAAATGGTGTTTCAAGAAAYCATAATTTAATATTCCTGAAGTACAATATCACTTCCAAACATTCCTGCCTCTGACAGAGATACTGATTAAAATCGGAATGTATGGAGATGTTAATATCTTAACTTGCAGCCTTGGAAGTATCTTGATGATTTATTTGTGCCATACCTCCATTGTAACTTATTTAACTAACTGACATTAGTTCTGGACACTATATAGTCTACCTAGTAGATTGTTTTGATTATTTTAAATATCTTACTAACTGTGTGAGAATACAACTGATTAGATTTCATGAACATCTGTTGTGCTTCATGCATTTTATCATAAATTTTGAGCAGCAGTATTTAAAGTTATTCAGCTGTAAAATCTACTTCACTTATAAAGTTTAAACAATTATAGCAAGAATTAAGATCCCTTTAACTATTAAAATTGTAAGATTAAATCTGAAACTTATTGCTATCAAAGTCTAAGATTCCAGCTTCTAAAACATTCAGCTTAGAAATTTATGGCAAAATGTGGTAAAATGTAGTTATGGTCTTTGGAGGCTTCTTTGGAAGAACTGCATTTCTTGAAATAACAAYAACAAAAGTAGTCTGAAATTATTTRTATTAGGAAATAAGGGAGTATATATACCAATTTCATAAWTTCTAATTGTTATGAAGGACTGAATCGTACTTAAATGCATAATGGGAAGAAACTATTTACATTTTATGTCAATTTTTTTCCCCCCCCCCTCCTTCCCTCACCCCATGTAGGAATTCTGGAAAGCAACAGACTGAAAATTGTAAAGGTTAAAACAATTAATCAGACAATTGGAAATGTTACATATCATGCTGCAGATTTGCCAATATGGTGGCAGATTCCTCAATATGTGCTGATTGGATTCAGTGAAATATTTGCAAGTATAGCAGGTAAGTGTTTGGTGTGTACTTTAAAACTGCTTCTACATATCGTCCATCATGCATCATGGGTTCTTAAAAAATAAATATTTACTTTTCAAATCACTGTAAAAAAGCTGTTATGTTCCCAAGTATTTGAGTGTATACAATACACTCAAATATGCAATGCTAAGCAGTTACCATTTCTTTTTCACATCCGAAAACTGGCTATGTGGAAAGTTACTCTCATGACTATGTTTCAAGAAAAGTAACATCTAGATTGTTTGCATGTCATCCAGTCAGCAGTAGATAGTGCCAGCTTTTGTAGAAAACAAAATACTTGTTCAATGCTGTACTTGGAAGAATAGTTTTGATGCTGTGTTGTTTCCTCTGAATTCTCCACCACATGTTGAAAATAAAATTTACGGTTCATCATTTTGTGGTTTCAAAGCTGAGCCCACACTTTGGAAAGTTRGCTACTATTTTGGAAACACTATTTGAGATAAAGGAGAAGAAAAAACCATCTTGGCAAGATTTGTCACCAGTTCAAATTCATACAAGTTGAATTATTATGATTCTGAGATAAGAAAAATCCTATGTAATTAAAAACAGTTAACTWTGGGGGAATATTAATAATGGAGTAATTAAGTTTTGCCTAGCTTTATCTGCTTTATTTATAGTGCTGCTTTTCTGAAGTTATTTAATACTTAATGATACTAGAACAAACATGAGTGATCTTAAATTTCTTCATACTGTTCTGTATGATGTATGGACTGTTGTTTGACTGTAGTGATTTTAAGCTGAAAGTAAAGTGGGTGGAGAGGGTGAACAGGACTATAAAATCTTATTTTCTGGTCTGTTTCATATTCATGCAGGACTCATTAGCCCAAAAAGAAAACACAGGCAACTTATCTGCTGTCACTGTCGTGTGGTTAGCACAGGTTTATTATGATTAAGCAAGTGAAATGCTATTGTGAATCTTTTTAGCACAGTATTTACACATTTAATGCTTGGGAGCAATGCCTAGGTACCARTAATAGAAACTTTTTGTAATCTTAGATTTGTTAAATTGCTTTTCTGATACTACTTAGAATTGTAGAGCCAGCTGCTCTGATCTATCAGAGCTCCTCCAGTGACTCCAGTATTTGCTTAATGATAGTTACTTTCTAATGCGTTTTTAATACTGGTTCAGAATGTTGAATTTYGAAGATCATCCATTTATATCAGCAGTGCACAAAGCTCTTTTCCCTCGGATTCCTTATGATGGAATTTCCTGTTTTCATTTCCCCTCCACAAGACTAGTCTCATACCTTGTGCTCAGGAAGTTTAAGCTAAAACGCTCCAGTTCTGTAAGAGGGTAGTTCCAGCTGTCATATGAGCTGCTTGTTTCCCTCTTGGTAGCAGACACACCTTCTACTCTATCAGGTTTCTGATTACATGTCTTCCACTATCATCACAGGTAGGAAATAAAACAAGGTGGTCAGGCTGCTTGGCAAGGAGGAAGAATATGGCTTTTGCCTTCTTTTCTCTCTTAAAAAACTTTATGCCTTTTAAAAATAGGTACTAGATATTTGATATAGATATTTTGTTGTCAAAGTTAGTAAAATGTTCAACGCACTTAAAATCTAGCATATTTAGAGGTTGCTAGTGTTCATGCCAAAATTAATAACTTTTATTCCGCTTACACACTGTGAATCACTATTATCAGTTTATTGTTATTATCAAGAAAAAAAAAGTATCTGCAACTTATGAAAAGCTCAAGGGCTAAAGACCCTGTGAGTTGAGCTCCAAGTTGAGGGCTATTTATACTTTTTTAATGGGCTTCATGGGAAGTAAAATCTTGAAAGTTTTCACTGTTCTTATGTGAATACCCTGCTATTCTTTTGCGCTTGATGCATCTGTAATAACAGCTTTGTAACTTCAAAACCTGTTTGTTGGCCAATGTCAAAAAAAAAAATGCAACTGCTTCTGTTTGAACCACAGATTCCTGTGATCCTAATTGCTTTGTGTATGACACTTTGTTTCAATTTGTTTTACAAGACGTTTGTTTTCTTGCACTTCTGATCACTGTCTAAAGTGAATCCTTAGTATGTTTAAGAAGGTTCCTCAAGGCTTAATAGACGATATTTCACTACTTTGGTATTGAATGTTGATAGCGGCGTCTATTGTGCTGTGAACTTCAGCTTTAGAAAAAGACAAGTGTCAGTGGTTAAAGCCATACTGATTTGAATGCATTTATTGTGAACAAAAAAGGACTAAATATCATAAGAGCAGAAACATAGGTTTGTTCTTGTTTACTGTAAAACTAAGCATATTACRCCACATTAGTTACACTTGAGGTACCTTTTAAAAGATGACACACATAGAATAATACAAAAGATTAATGCCATCAGTCCTCTTAAAGCACCCTTATTTAGCTAGGCATTGTAATCTCACATGACAACACCAACTAGAAGGTTTAGTTTCAAAATTACTTKTTTGAGGTAGCATGAAATCGTTATCAATAGCTGCCAGCAGGCAAGAGTATCTCTGAAGGCAAAGAAAAGATTTTGTGTTCTTTATGCCAGATTAAATATTAGGGTTACTGAAAACACTATTCAGGTTCAGAAATGTGACTTATTTTGTCGTGAAAAGTGCATAGTGTTATATCTATTTTGGTTTTACTCTCTAGATTTTTTTGCAGTAACACTCAAATCCAGTGTATCTCTCTAAATGACCAATGACATGCTCTTTCATATGATGTACTTGAGCTTAAATTGTTCAGTATGTACAAATCCTGGTAACCAAAACGTGACTGATGCTTTGGAGGTTTGGGATGACTGTGGTAGCTTCACAAGAGAGTGAGAACAAGSTACTTTATCATGAAAGTAGTAGGGGGGTTGTTTTGGTGTAAGGCGAAACTGTTCGGATAAATACTCTGTGAAAAATCTGAACTGTTATTTTAGCGATAAAATATTGAAAACAATTTAAGTTTCTAATTCTCAAACTAAATATAGCTCATTTTCCCCATTTACAACCTGACTGCCTCTTCCATCTCTACAGATATTGTCTTATTCTAGTTTGAATTTAAACAGAGCTGAGTCGCACCAAGAATGTTTCAGTTCTCTTCTAGGCTGACACTTTGAAGAGAAAAAGAGAAMCCTCATGGTGGTTAGCTGAGATTTCTCATGATGCAGTGCAAAATGCTCTCAGATCAATATGTAAAAAAATACAGTTCTGATTCTTTTACAAGAACAGAGTTGCTCCCTCACAACAGGGAAAYTGACCTGACTTGCCTGAGGTCTTAAGCCTTTTCTTCAAAGGAAATGCGACTGTATTTCTATTAAACTCTGTCTCAAATAGCAAAAGTCAACACGGGTGGTGAAATTAAAGTGTACCTTTATTATGCAGACATATGACTTGTCCTTTTTTAGGTCTATTATGCTATTTTTGCCAAGCAAAACAGTAGGTGAGGTAGCGGATACTCTCATTAATTTCAGTATGAGGCAGCCTATTTTGAAACAAGCATTTCATCCTTCAGAGACAAAGTGCTGCAGAGACTGTATTTAACTGTCTCTTGTGAATAACCCCATTTAATTTTTGGCAGGAACACTGTTCTAAAAAGTCTTTGCATTAGTCTTTGCAAGGCAGCGCCTAACCCAGTGTGTCCTGCTGGTGCTCAAATTCAGTAGTACAGATTGTTTTTAAATTGATACCACTGGCTTTTTTTTCCCCCTGCTTTTATTTGTTGAAATTTAAATAAAGAGAGCTTAAAGTTCAAGTTCCATTTCTACAATGCTTATAAGAACAGACAGACAGTGGACTCAGAGTATTCTAGATCAAAATTAGATTAAAATTAATTACTTCCTTTCCAGCTATAATTAATTTATCTGCCTGCATATACTGACTCAGTGTCTGGCTGTATCTCTGAGYGAAATAAATGCTCATGGTCAGAGAAAATGTGTCCTTCAGTTMTGAGCACTGTTTTGCTGAGCAAGGAAGGCCACGTGCTTTATAAATGCCCACAACAGAAACAAATGAAACGGAGRACATGGAAATGCAGTTGCCGGGTTCTTTGAACATCCATGCCACGGCAATTACTTGAATATCTAAGCMATTTCYTAACTAGCAAAAACRGGGAAAATGGCTGGTCCTTAGTCCTTCTGCCACTTTGTCAGAAATTCATCCAGACTGAGCTTTGGTTTTGGCATCCTKTTTCAGAAAACTTTCTAGTCTGCATTTGAAAACTTGTTCMGCAAAGTTTTAAGCTAGTCTGTCAAAATGGTTCAATGTTAGTACTAGGTTTATCTAAACCATCATTACAACATAATTAGATTTTAATAAATTTCTGTTAAGGCTGAAAGACAAGAGAAGGGTCAGTCATTTCTAGAATGGACTTCCATAATAGACAATCTCTGTTGCTCAAATCCATCAATGTGGATCACAGGAATAAATGCCAGAAATGTGAGCTCTTTGTAAGGATAATTTTACAGAGAGAAGTATGGTGCATCAGAAGATTTTTGTTGCACATGTAACACTGGTAAGAKCCAAGTCTCAAGTGCTGAAATTGATGGTGACTGAATACCTCAATTCCCTGTCTCCTGCAATCTGCCTGTTTTGTAATGTGTTAGAGGCACACATCTTCAGCTTCTATTACACTGAACTAGAACAATTTTTAGATCTTATATCTTACAATTGCAATATTTTCCTTTTAATATAGGTCTAGAATTTGCATATTCAGCTGCTCCCAAATCCATGCAGAGTGCTATTATGGGGCTCTTCTTTTTCTTCTCGGGGATTGGATCATTTGTTGGCTCTGGACTGTTGGCACTGGTGTCTATTAAAGAAATTGGCTGGATGAGTAATCACACAGATTTTGGTAAGTTATTTTCAGTGTATTYCAATTCTATGAATTAAAAGGCTTCCTTCAGAAATAATTAAGCCTCAAGCATATGGAACTGTTGTGGATTAACATGGTATTATTTTGACATTATAGATTTATTTACTATTATGTCAAAGACAAAATTTCATCTTTATCASCTACTGTTCAACTGTTGCTTCATTGCATTTTATCACTAAAAATTACTTAGAAAACTTTTTATGTTAGTAAAAAATGAGTTATGTAGCTTTAAGAAGATTATATTTGCTTTAAAGTTCTCAAATCACTTTCTGGAGGTATGGGAGGAAAATGTATTTAGCTTGTTTTCAGTGATTATTCTGCTTTCCAGTTTCAGGAGACCTCCTGGCAATAACCACAAGTTAATTTTGTATTTCTTTCTGCTATCTTTTTTCTAATGTTTTTAAAGTCCAGTGGAACTTTAGCTTTGTGTTGTTGGTTGAAGTTAAAAATAATTATTGGCACCAGTAGGTGGCACCTTGGGAATTCCAGAAAAATCATCCCACGCTCACTGGTTTAATTAGTTTCAACAGGAGGAGTGTGTAAACAGTTCTTAAATCRAATGCTAGCCCTACTATACATGCACAGCCTAAAAGTGCTGCATAAACTTACTTTAAATCTGATATGAGTGTATTTGTCATTTAAACTAGATTTGGATGTTACCAAAGAATAACACCATCAGAAACAATGCGTTTGCAAAAAAAAAAAAGGTCAACTTGTGATATAATCTGTGGTAACTGAGTGCCTCCAAAACCTAGCAGGGATGTTCACTCTGCTGGCAGTTCCGTGTTGATTGCTGTCATCGAAATGACTGTTATTTCTCTGGCAAAAACTGAGACTTCATGGAGTTAATATCCCATCTCATAAAGGATAATTACTACTTTTTAAACACGTCTACTCTTGAAATGGAGTTTCTCATGTATATTGTATTTTAAATGTCAAGGAAAGACTCAATTTTATTGCATTTTATTATATATTCATTTAATTGAATCTTAAGTTTCAGTAATTAAAGTAATTTAATCTGTACATTTATATGCATGCTGCATGAACAGCTTGTCAGGATGGATGTACAATTCGCTATTTTTACTCTCTCTACGCTTTTTGATGATTWTAATGGTCCAGTTGGCTGTGGCTCATGTGGCATGTTGGAAGTGAGCCACAATATATTGTTCTTGGAAATACAGCAGTAGTTAGTGTACATTTCTTAATAGAGGAATAATGTTTTAGGAATGAGCTTCCTTAATTTAATGTTGTTTAATGTGCTACAAATTGCTAATTTATAACAATTTTGAGGGAGTATCAAAGGTGAATTGAAGCAAAAGAAACYGCATAGTGTACAGCCTGCTCTTCACTTTGTTCTAGGAGAAGGCTGAGAAAATATTGCCCTATAATTGCTTTCTATATTCCTATAAAGTTGCCAAAGCTTTTYCCTAAAAGCATACATTTTTGTGATGATTTTCTTTCTCTGGCTTAGCAAAGAAGGCAGGGACTGGCCCTCACATGCACAGACACCATGAAATGCTAAGCAGGGCTGAGCAGACCAATGGAGAAGGCTTTTAGTGTAGAAGCACARTACAAATATTCATACTTTTACCTATTTCAGCCTATACAACAAAGATGGTAAAGGATCTTTAGTTACTAATCTGTATGAGAATGACTTGCTAAAACTGGATTCTGACTTGAAAGTTACATTTCATTTTGAGTAGTTTCTGAACTATTTGCAGAAATTTCTCTGGAAAAAAATCTATTTAATGGCTGCAACATAAGGATATTTTCTATTGTTGCTTTTCAAATGAATTGTCTGTACAGAAATTGATAGTGACCTCTACTTACCCTAAGGAGAAGAACAAATCATATATGAAAATAAACATTTTCAGCTRTTTTATCTTAAGTCACAAAAGCGCTGCAGATTTACAGCAAAAGATACCATAATTAAAATATGTAAGTATATATGTTAGCCTCTTAAAACTATTGCAACTTTYCCAAGGCATGCCCTCGGGTGTACATGCACAACCTTTGTGTGCACAAAGTTTGTACAGTGGTAGCAGGAGCTTTCTGCATTTTTTTAAAGGGAAATCATGCTGTCAGARCATTTCTCGATCCACAGGGAAATTACTTAAGGAATGGGAGCACAAAAAGTATTCTTTAGACTTTGCATCTTCCTCAGAAGTTCAATCTTTTGTTCAGGATAGTTGGAAAAAAAGTATATTCAGTCTTATGGTTTGTGTCTATCCATATTGTTGCAAGAAAATCTTCATTACTTAAGACCAAAGGGACTGAAATTTTTAGTTGTTTATTCTTTGGTTTTTTTTTTTCTCTCCCTATTCTTTCTAGGTAACATTAATGGCTGCCAATTAAACTATTACTTTTTTTTGTTGGCTGCCATCCAAGGAGCCACTCTCTTGCTTTTCCTTATCGTTTCTGTGAAATACGACCATCAAAAATCGAAGATTAATGAGCTGGCTGCCAACGGGAGGCTCTGATGGCTGTCACAAAGCAGACCTCGTTGCAGCAGCACCTGCGRCCATGCACCGAGCCCGCAAGATCTTAGGTTTGCTCCAGTGAGACTCTCGTTAGACGTACACGTTACAGGAGTTCTCGCCCCTGCCCCTCTCACATAACATGGTAAGTGCCTTATGTTGGCGGGGCTCATTTCTTGCACTACGTCCTGGCAGGACAAACACCAGTCTTGGAAGTATATTACCTATAGACATTCAGGTTGCTCTTTGTTAATCCCAAGATCTTTGCTTTGCTCTTAAAAATTGGGACGTTTACACTTGGAGCGTAACAAGTCACTGCTAATCAGAAAACGTCTTTAATGTGGATTGCCTCAGCTGCAARCATCTCCCAAGTGAAGAGCTGAAACACCCAACAGTTTCAAGCTTACATTGAAGACTCATAGGAAAGAAAAGATTTTGCAAGAACTTCAAACAGTGGTTAAAAAAAAAAACATATGTCCTGGAAGTCATTTCTGGGGGAGAAACAGGGTCAAATTAAACTGTAGATTAGCTCCAATTTTAAAAGGAATGTAGTTTATAATTGACRTTCCCCTGGAAGTATCTCAAGGATTGAAGTCTGAAGTTGCACTCAAGAGCACCCACCATTGAAGACGGAACTACAGGTTACAGCAGCTTGACATAGAGCAGCTTTTAGTGCACAATAAACCGTTGTTGGGACTGAAATACTTTTGCTTCAGAAATGTTTTTAATTTAGGATCAGCATTAGACGTATCAGGACAATAYGGAAACATACATTTTGTAACTAAGTGTATGTCCAGTCTAATGCTGTTAYCTCCATAAAAAATATTTTAACTATTTGCAGAACTGAGGTGGGTTTCTCAGAAGATGAACGCATCATCAGTTCAGAAGCCTTTTAGCCAGTTCCTTCACTCCTCTGTCTCGGTTCTAGCTAACATGTTACAGGGCTTGTACCTTTCAGCAACACATTCCTATAGCAAATGGCTTTACATTCAGCCTCCTGAACTTATTAATGATTCTAACAGTTGTACTTCAGAGTGTGTGCAGAGCAGTATGCAAAGCAATATTTGCAAGGAATTATGCGGAAAGAAAATGAAATCTCAACTTTATATTAATGTACTGAACTTTTATAGTTTCTTTTGTCTGTGTTTAAGTTGTTAAAATGGCCGGTTTTTGTATGTGGACATCTTTTTAATGAGTTTACAAAATAAAATGAACTTCCATGCTGTGACTTTTGACCTTTTGTTTCTAGGTGAATAACATTATACTCCAAGGGCTTTGTTCTTTAGCTTTTATTTTCCTAAACCTTTCCTGTTTTCTACTCCGTCATGAGCATACAGTAAATGTCTGCTYGTTTCTTTAGGGCTAGGGCTGCTCTAGTGCTCTGGGGAAGAGACTGAACATGCAATCAGTTGTATAATTTAATTTTTATTTGGAATGACTTGGCTGAGCTCCAGGCACAAGTAATTATGACCATTTATGAAGATTAATCTGGCACTTCTCATCAAAAGGATGAGGCCTTTTGTGTCTCAGAGGCTTAGCTCATTCTTCCTTCCAGTCTTTTCTTTTAGAGCTTCCACTACAGTCACAGAAATAAGATTAATCAATTAACTTTGTGGCTGAGCACTGCACCTCATTAAAAAAATACCGTGAAATGTGCAGTTTGAATTTAGTTATATTCACTTCACAGATTGTTTCAGTGCAGTGGAGGGATGTGACAGGAATCACCCTAAATAGACCTTTCTAAGGCTCTGACTTGCCAGGTATCTTCAATTCACCACACAACACCGAAGCATAAGCGCTTGCTAAAGAGGCCAGTGCCCAGCATCTTAAAATTCATTACTGTTGTTCACAATAAATTGTGAAAAAAATAAGCATATGCCTTATAATGCCCATAATCAGCTATAATCTGATCATGTATGAAGAACTTCGGCCCTGTACCCTGTGTTTCATTTGAACTCACAAGGTGGATGTGTAGGATATGAGCTCAGGTAACTTGCCGCTATTCTAGTAATGCAGAAAAACTGGTTTTGCTGGTGTCTGAAGTCTATACTGAATATTCCTCTTCAGAAAAGGGGAGACCTCTAACTTTTTTTCTTTGCTGCTGGGCAGTAGCCTCAGCATAGATTGTGTGTTCTCTGCATCAGCAGAAAGAGTAGTTGTCAAAACCTGCTTGGACTGTGCTTGGGTGACCTTACCCGCGTGTTCAAACGGGCTTTACTGCGTGTCTAGCACTCTGTTAGAGTAAGAAGAGCATAACAAAGGACAGAAATGCATTCTGTTTCCAGTCAGGAATTAATTTCAACCTGTCCCTAGTACTGACTATTAACGCTTGAAAAGGAAGTAAAATAACTTAAAGTTCTGGTAATTCCCCAACACACTATGAACCAGGAAGTTTCTTAAAGGGCTKGTTTATAGCCTGAAAAATGAGGACTTACTTTTCTTTTGACTCCTTGATTAATTCTGGACTCCATCAGACGTATTTTTGAGTAGCTTCTTTAACATGCCTCCTTTATTGRGATGTTCTCCTACAGTGAATAAATTCAAAATACGAACATAACATTACCAGATGTCCTCCTGCTCCAGGTACAAGTCATCAACATCCAACCAGTCTCGGGGCTGCTCTACCCAAACTGCAGGTACAGTGAGACTGCAGTGGAGGGATACTCCACTTCGTTGCCACAATATTTAACTGCATGGTATTTTACATCTCTTTTGCTTGGAAGTGTTACATCAGTAAGGAGATTTAGTGATACAACACAGTCCATAAATCACTTCTGACAGGGAAAAGAACACCTCAACAGAGCAAAAGAAAACAAGGTAAATATTGCACAGGCCTTTTAAAATGGGACTTCAAATGGATAAAATGCTTTTGGAAAGCCGTAAAGCGTTCCTGACTCTCCCTGTACGTTCAGTGCTGTACATCGCAGTCGCTTTCTCTGTCCGATCACTTTTCCAAGGGTAGTTTTCCCTTTATGCCGAGCTCTGCAGCGACCCTCGGGTCTCGAGGTGTGCTGCCTGCTGTAGCTATGGAAACTGCTCAATACCGTGCACTCACACAATGACTACRGCGTATTTAAACAGCAGCAGTTGTTACAAACTTCATCACAGTGACAAAYGGCTCTCGTGTCAGGCAACAGGCTCTAAACTGCTACTCTGGAGACTGAGCATCTGTGAGGAGCAGAGTTCTGCCCAGAGGTGGGACGCGGGGGCTCTGGGGAGGCATTTTCAGTCAGATTGCTCCGCAGGCACATTTATAATTAAAACAATGCAGCATTCCCATTAATTTCAGATTCTAAAACTTTGAGTGGTCCAGAGGCACAACTCCCTAGGGTTGACAAGTTAATCTACTGTACGGAAAAATCCAGATCAAGTTCCCAAAGTCGCTCATGAAATAATTAAGGCCATGTATTAGCAGACTGTGAAGGCTTCCTTTGAAAGATGCCCAAAGATGTCGCAGGTTTTTGATGCAGAACTGAATATTGTATTAAATGTCACTGCTGAAAGGGGGAATTCAACTGCCGCTTGTTTTCAAAGCACCAGTGCTGCTGGCCACCCCTCGGCGTGTCTGCATCATCTCGAGCAGCTGCTTCTCGAGACGTCTGTCTGTCTTGAGGCATAAAAGCTTTAAGACACTTTAAAAACAACAGTTCAGTCGAACACTGCAAACTAACCTGAATTAAACAAACTGGTGGCACATTTAATCTGTTTCAGCATTAAACAGAACCTTCTCGCTGCTACGGGCCTGTAATTTAAGAGCTGATAAATTTTATCTTGATTTTTCTAGAAATGAATTCAAAATAACCCCAATGTTTCTCCTCCAAGGCCTCAAGGACTAAAGTGAGGCAGATGATTGCTCTCAAATAGCAGGCATTTTACCTCAAAGGCATGTTAGAAACACAAAGCAGGTGTTCCTCTGCCAGTAAATACAGCACGAGCGCTGTCAGAGACAGATTACTCAAAATGGCAGGAGAAAATTGAATAAAACAAGCAGAAGGGATGTTAAATTCTTCCACTTGCGGTGTGTATCTCCTCTGCTGTAGTCCAAGCATTTACGGTATCATATATTTTTACATGGCGAAAAGCTTTAAAATTAATGATTTGTTACTGCATATTCTCATTTCTTCACTGTTTGTTATTACATTAAAAGTCTGCAGAGAGATTTCAAGGCGTTTCAGTGTTTTAGTAGTTTATTTGAGCGCTGTGCTAAAGGCTCCGAATCCATGTTTGAAGAATCACTAGAAAAAAATACAATCCAGATGAATAAGGGGCTCAGCAGTTGTTTGCAACTACAAATATCTAGAAGTGCACCAGTGTGTCAATAACTGTGCTAAATTAGCTCCTCATATTCATACGCAATCTGCTAGGAATAATAATAATAAATACAATTAATAAAATAAAAATAAACGGTTTTAGTGGTTTTGAAGTGGGTTAAAGTGGTGAGAGGCTTTCATAGGAGGTCAAAGGCACGGAGGGAGGACACACATGGGAGTTACCTCTGACAAGTTCACAGCCACAAATCGCACCTATTTCTAGTGTCCCAATTGCGGAGCAATGTAACTAAACACAACTTTTCCACCCAAACTGCAAGTTTTGTTTTCAGACTTGCATCAAGGAAAGAGGAATCACAGACCAAGCAGGCTGAGACTCCCCTGCAGCTCCTGGCAAGGGCTCAATGTGCTGGTAACAGCTTCTTTATGTGCAATTCAATCTTGCATCTGAACCTGAAGGGTCCACCCAGCAAATCAGCATAGGGAAGTAATTACACCATAGAGCAGGCAAAAATGTGAATTTCAAAGTACCTTTACAGCGCAGAGAAGCCTAACATCTACCCAGAGCCTTGAAGAAGTGCTTAAGCACTCTTGCAGTAGACCTGGATATTGCTAATTTAACCTTTACAAAGTTCTGCCCTATGGCAGCCCAGTTCCGTAGCAGCCCAACAGCATTTATAGCTCCTCGCTTAGCTGACGGCACTGGAGGAGAGGGGGGGAAATCTAGTTTTCAAAAACATAATAATTTCCAAAATTATGTTGTGCGTGCCCACAACCCTCCTTACTTCTGAATTCCAACTCATCGAATTTGATCTCTAACATTATGAAATTGTTCTACACGATACGAAACAGTGCAAACTCAAGTACTTATAAAGCCATGAACAATGCTACAATAATTTCAAATCGCTGTGTGCTGTGCAGAACACCCTCCTATTGCTGGAGCACTTCAAATATTTTTGTAAGGATTTCAAACTGGAATGTCTTTGGATGCAAAAATGGAAGACATCAAAACACTTTCCACATCCTGGGAATATCACTTAGGGGATCTTGGAAAATAATTCCACTTTGCAGCTTTCCGAACCTGACRTGTAAATGTTAATGTTGGTGCAGCTAAAGCGGGGGATTTGCCTGTTAGGGATGCGCTCCCCAGGGCAGGTCCTGAGCCTGAACGCACACGCCTGCCTGTGCATCCCTCTGAAAGGGCCTAAGAAAGTTCTACAGGAGCTTTCAGTGCAAACTCTTTCAAGCTCTTTAACAAGGTGCCTGATGCAGGTTTCAAATGATTTTTGTTTTGTTTTTGCACAAACAAATGGGTTTAATTAAAACTGTATCACTGCATCGCTCGGTCCTGCCGACCGTGCGGCGGGGAGACAAGCCGCGATAACACCCGCCTGCAATTTCCTCCCTCCTCCTTGGCATAATGGATGCCTTTTTCTCTGCCTTTTGAAGAAGGCACAAAAGCGTCTCCGGAGTTAATAAAATGAYGCAGGGTCATTTTGAAAGAAAAGTTAAACATCTGCGGCGTTTATTGCAGTATATTAAACTCTGCTTTATTATTCATACCTCCCCGACACTTCTCTTCCCATTATTCCTGCCTCCCAGTGGCCTGCGAGCCCCGTACGCGCCAGCGAGAGACCAACCAGAGCCTCCGTGGGCAGAGCACAAGAGGGATGCGAACGCAGGGCCGAGCGCGGTCCAAGAGACGGCCGAGGGGCCGCCTGGCTCGGGACCCTCACAGACACCTCTGCCCCCGGCTGCTAAGGTCTAACGTGCATTTGTTTGCAGCGAGCCTGGTGAAATTACTGCATGCTGAGAAACTGTCCGTGATCAAGTCATCGACGTGTGCCTGGCGTCAGCAGTGAGACGGGCAGCACGTTCAGAGGGTTCCGTGCCAAGCTGCTGCCAGCCTCCCAGCCCTGCGCTAAGGACACAAAACCTTTCGGGGCAAAACACAGTTTTACAGCAAGTTTCAGCAACACCCACTTCATCGCAGAACCTCTGTTCAGCCCAACTTTGGCTCTCTTCTGTTGCCATGGAAATAGCACCGTAACTATGGAAATGAGGGCCCGGGTTATTAAGGAGGACAGCGACGGTGGCTCCGTAACCCGTCATGGGATTCACCCATTGCTGCTCCCAACCCGCGGAGCAGCCGGGCAGGAGCCCCATGATTCGGTTCCTGACGCTGCTTTTTCAAGGTCAGGTAACGAGTCTGGGCCCATTAGCCCTGCCTCAGCTCCCCCTCATTTCTATAATAAGCAAAATGATTCGGATTTATCCGACAGGGACATTTTGAGGCTCTCTTCAATTCATTAATGTGTTAATGCACCTTGAGATTCTTGCTTTTAAGGGATTATGCTAAATTAAAGAGGTTCAGCGTCTTGTCAGATTCGGGGCTTCCTCATGTAAAGCAGTCGCRTTCACCGTGCTTGTTCTCCTAGAGAACAGCAGAGCAAGAGGCAGGTAAATAATTAGAACAGCCGCATGTGAAAGTGCACTAGTAATTACTAGTTTTATTTATATCCCTATTGGAACCTCAAGCTCAGCCACGGATCACAGGACCTCATTCTGCATCCAAAGATGTTCAAGCAGGAACATGGAGGGAGGCAAGAGCAGAGCCCCTGCCTGCCAGGGCACACGTGGTCTTGGCCACTACGTCCATGCCCCAGAACTTCCACCTTGCTCGTGCACGAATGATCCACAGCTCAGTTCAACAGGGCAAAACCTTCTCCTTGCTCAATGAGGCTGCAGCAAATTCTAACCCAATTCCACCGGTGCACTTCCCTGGTATTCAGCTCGTGTTTTTGTTGCCTTTCCCGTGCCATTTCAATACACGCTGCACCGTGGTCTGTATCCACACATCGTCCAAGTAGGCAGTCACCAGGGAAGGACCCTTTACCGCCTCSGCGATCACACCAAGCACTCACCCTCCTCCTGGGGATAAGTTTTCCCYCCATCCCTCTGTTTCCAGCTAAGCCCTTCGCTAACATCACAGGGAAACCTGGCACTCAGCTGGGAAATCAAACTKCATTTTCCCCCCAAGGCAGCTCGGGTGATAACTGCTTAGCCACTAGCAAATTTTATTATAGCAAGAGGTATTCTCCTTTTGTTTTCCGTCAAATTGATTTTCCAGCTCTATTCTCTATCAGTCAATGCATTTGCTTCTCCGTTTCTTGCTTGTCAGCTGCACTGCCCTGTGCTTYGGGTGAAGGTGAGAACCACAAAGCAAAGCGAGTGCAAGTGTCACCCGGGGGGACATCCGTCCAGGAGCTTTTGTCTCATCTAAGACAWGAAAATGCAAGCATTAAAATATTAAAACCCACCTGGGCTTTGGAGCATTCTCAGTTTGTGGTTTTCCATAGGCCCTAATGCCTTATGTTGGAAAGCTGGYTCATTGAGGAACAAGTGGAGAGCCCTGGACTGGCACCTGCACAGCTCAGCCAGTTCATTAACTCCTCGTACCCTGGCATTCTTAAACTAATGCATACATTAGAGAAAGATGGACATTTATCCCCATAACATCTCAAATGAAGCCTAGACTTGACATATACACACACAGTTCCATGATCCATAGCCATTAATGCTGCTGTCACGGACTACATCCGAAGGAAAACAAGGAAAAGCAGCCTCCTTGGGGGGATGCTTGCCCAAGGCTCAGGTTAGAGCCTTGTTTCACTTTTCTGCATCAAAGTCGTAGAGGAATTTGGGAGAAGGAATGATCCTTTTTATTGCTTTTCCATCTGCAAGGGGTGGAGCCTCAGCTGCTCTCTGGGGAAGATTCAAGGGTTTCTGTCCAGGCAACAGCCTCTGYTCCTGCTAAAGCGAGCTCAGCCCTCCAGCGCTTTGCTCCTGCTCATCACTCCCTTCTTGCACCGAGAGCCACGAGGCCCAAGAACGGAGGCGCGAATCCGAGCCYTAGAAAACTAAGTTGGTGACAGATGCCTTGGATTAGCTGCATATCCCACGAGGCTCATGTGGAGGCTGCAAGGGGAGCATGCCTGCACAGCCGGGGCAAACCCCGGCCAGCTCGGCAGGCGAGCGCTGCTCAGAGCGCTCCCTTTTCCCCCGGCACTGTCCAAATATTGACAGTGCTCAAGTGCCACTGGAATAGCATTCAGCACTCGTGCAATCACTCCAGACGCGGGAAGCTCTGCCGGGGAGAGTCAACACTTCACTGGAGAGCTGCTTTTTAAAGCACCCCTTGGGCATTATAAGCAGCAYGGAGCAGGACCAAGGGCTTTAAAACCAGGCAGGGGGTTACACTAGCAGTCTGCCTTTCTGCACAGTCCCACTAAAACATTCTCTTCTTGCCCCGGGATTGGCCACAGCAGTGACCACAGTGCAAATGCAAAACATTTATTATTTCTATAGCAGGTGCAGCACATTCTGGCTGCAGCTTCAGCTTCCAGAGTGAACACGCAAGACTGTGGGTTTCTGGAAATAAGTAACTCCTAATGCAAGGAGCAGGACCAACACACTTGAGCACATCCAGAAAGCTCCTTCTCTGGTGACTATTTTTTTTTTTGGTTGTTGTTGTTAAATCAAAGCCGAGTTTTGAGAGAAACACTTAAAGCAAAGCATGCAGCTCTGCTGCTCCCGAGGCTCTGCAAGGCTTAGATCCTTTTCTCTGGTGTAAAGAGCAGTAGAAGGGGTAATACACCCTGGATAATGAACAGGCAGATTCATAAGGAATAGAGAAGTGAATGGGAGGAAATCACTCTTCGTCATTACAACAGTGTTAGTGGCAGCTTTATAGCAACTTATTATTTCTATTTAAAGCCTGGTTTGGGGACTATAAAATCTCTGCTGTTTTCTGTACCATCTGGCCGAAATTTAGCATAAAATTTATCTCAGAGGTAAATGAATTCGTTTCCCATTATCGAAGTTGCCGTATTTCAGCAAGAGAACCAAGACACAAGACAACCAGCACTTAGGAATATTTCCATCAGCTAAGGCAGTCGTCCCTTGAAATAAACTCTGTGGAGATAACCTGGTCATAGGAGCCCCGTCCACTTCTTCCRCGGGATTTTTCGTTGTTTTCTCAGAATGCTGAGAGAGGAAGTGAGAAAAACCAAAGGCAGGAGTGTCGAGACAGTTTTAAATCACAACTGCTTCCCTGCTCTGTGCTGCTTCCCCGCACCGTCACCTTCAGCCATCCTTACAGCCAAAGGTATAGAGCTCTATATGGCGAGAGAAGCCTCTGCTTTCCAGCCTGGACTCCAGTTATGCAGCAAATAACGCAACCAATAGAGGAAGGTTGTTGGAATAATTTGTATCTTTTATAGAAACTGATAATGAAATCTAGCCCTTAGATGTAGTTTTCTCCCTTAAACTGCAGTTATGTTTCCTTGAATAGATAAATGCAAGATAAAGTCAATTACAGCATAATCTCTCCCAGGATGAATAACCTTTAAATCAGCTCTGATCTCAAAACACATTACGAGATAACATACTGTCCATTACAGGGGCAAAATTGGGGCTGTGGCAATGCCTGGAGTTGTCAGGATGAATATCAAGTTATTTATGCTCCTCTTTGCATCCTCAAATACCAAATAAGCCTTGGAACAGTGACAGCAAGAAACCCTGTGTTAACACCCGCCTTTGCAGGGGCACGAGGTGCTTGCTTGGCAGCTCTTGGAGTTGCAGCACACTCCTTATGGCCGCGGTGTGACAACGAGTCCCTGCCACGCTGTCACCTCACCCCGAGTTTCCCCTGCTCCCAGGGGACAGCTGAGGACGCAGAGCCCCCGAGCTGCCCCTTGAGCACCCGCATCGCTGCCCGAGTTGCTGTTCTCTGCTTTTATGAGTGAGGAAAGAGGGGATCCCACTACGTCACTGCATATGGAGGTCCAGGCTTCCCTTCGATATCCCGAGGAGATGATATCCAGCCTCGGTATTTACTGTACATGGTGATAAAAATCACTGCCAAAGTACATAAATGATGGTATACACATGAAGGARTCATGTGCAAGAGCTAAGGAATGGTCTGGAGAGTTACCAAAACATCACATTACTGCCACAAGACAGACTTGTAATTGTAATGATCTTCCAAGTCAGAAGGAAAGGTTTCCAGGAAATCTGTGCATGAAATCTGTGCATGATATTAATGAAAACTTGCAGTGAAGCGGTGGGAGATTTTGGACTCTGAAGTCTGTTTGCAAGAGTCCTTTAAACCATGCTCTAAAAATACCAGCCATACAGTAGTGAGGATTGAGCAAGACCTCTGGAAAGTTCCTGGAGATATCAGGGTACTTCAAAATGCTCCAGAAAAGCACTGGGTTTTTTTGCTACCTGGGCTCCTAGCTCTCTTTAAGCTGTTCCCTCCTCTTAAACAGATGCATGGTTTCCTCCTGGAGCCCCACAGATCCAGTTATACATGCACTAGACACACCCAACTATGCCTTGCTCTGAGCTCAGTCATGCTGAGCTTGCACGTAACAGGACACTGGAGGAMGGCACGTTGTATTTACACTGCCACAACCTTCTGAATGCAGCAGAGACCAAGAGTCACGGCCCCATGTGAAGATAAYCACAGAGAGCACCGTGGGCAGAGGCACGGAGACGAGCACGGCCGCAAGCGYAGTCAGATGGAGCGAGCCCAGCAAATGCATCGGCACCCGTGTCCCAGCCCTCATGTCCCATCATCTACATTCACCGGGTGAATAATCCTGCCCAAAATGAGCCCCTTTGAAGAGCCCCTGGAGAGGCAGTGGACAAGATAAACCTGTGAGCAGGGGAGAGCGGCTGGAGTGGCATAACGAGCTGCAAAAGGAGAGTGGACGTCAGCGCCGTGACAGGCACGAGAGCGGTCACCGAGGCTGCAAGTCCAGGCAGGTCTCCTGGGGAACACGTCAGAGTCCAGAAACAGCCCTGCAACCAGGGGGATTTCTGCCCAAACTCTATTGGGCTCTGAATTTTTCATCCACCAGCATCTAAATGCACAGACCAGGCCAATGAAGTTTTTATGGAAGAAAGAAGAAAATTAAAAATCTTGAAGTCAGCCAGAGCAGATCCAGGAAAAAGCAGAAAAGACAAGACAGCAGCTGGGTCAGAGAGAGCTGTGCAAGTCACAAGGAGGAAGGCAATTGAGGAATATGAGAAGCAACAAGCCAACCTCAGAAAACTGATCATGATTCACTTTGCTTCAGAAGGTCACAGTATTTCTCCTTTTTGCATTTTGCTGGTTAGTTCCAGTTCTCATTTACCTCTTTCTCAGATCCTCCCTCCTCTTTSGTTGCAACAGACTCTCGTTTCACTTTTTCAAGTTTCCTGGCCACCAGATCTGCAGTTCTCACAATTCTGAGCCACTTCTGGGCTTCCCTGCAGGCTGTTTGCAAGGAAAGCAGAGGCAGAATTGCAGCCAAGACCACAGCAATGATGGACACTGACTCCTGGTTCGGAGGGATTCTGGTTGGTTGCCCACGTTGGGCTTCTCCAAGGGGCACACTTGGGTTTGCAGAGGATTCCCACATTTTGAGGCTAAGGATTTAAGCCCTTCCTGGCTYGAAGCAGCCTCCTTCATCCTCCTGGTCCCAGCCCTGCTGCTGCCTTGAGCAGCTTGTCCAACGTGTTGCTATTCCACAACCAGGAGCAGAGTGTGGGGACCCAGAGAACCAAGCAGCTGCTTCCTCCTCACTGCTGCAATTTCACTCAGCCTAGTATTTTCATTAAAGAAAATCCATGGAAACAGTGGCAGATGTACCAAGTCTGAGGCTCCTGTTTGTTGTTTTGCTTTCTTAAATTCCAGCCTCAGAAGAACTGCTTCCAGAGAGGAGAATTAAATGAAGTATATCAACATCACAGCCACAGGATTATCTCCTAAAKCAGTAGGGTAAAAGAGAGGAGGAAAACTGTGAATATTGTGTGCTGCAGCACAATGGAAGCATTTGCTGGGGCACAAGAAGGCCATCAGGGCAGATGTGGCAATCTCTTGATTTAAGCACTGCACGGCCATGCTCAGCTGCATGGCCAGAAACGAGCTCTGGGTGGAATTCACAGCTCCTTTTTTGCCCTGGTGTGAAGAGATGGACTTTTCCCCCTTGACTTCAAATCTGCTTCATGCTCGGGGATGAAAAAGAGGGGATTTCATTGTACTTATAAAGCAAAAGTATTTCTCTTCCACTGCTTACAAATTTGATACATTTTTAGCTTAAAGAATGTGTGAATGGATCATAAAAAGAAGCGATCAGAATGTGTGGGGGGTGATGAGGGATGGAAGACAGGAGGAAAAAAAAGGGGAGAGGAACCTCTGTCAGAAGG